>SSNS01000004.1:1223865-1241544 GCA_006937985.1 Aphyosemion australe | reverse complement strand
TATTAGTGAAGAATTCCATAAAGTCGTTGCTGCTGAAGGCTAAGGGAATAGCTGGCTCAGAGCTATGATTCTGTGTAAGTTTAGCAACTGTACTGAAAAGAAATTTAGGATTATTCTTATTCTCCTCAATTAGTGACGAATAATATGCAGTTCTAGCTTGTCGAAGCTTATTTTTATAAAGCACTAGACTATTTTTCCAGGATAAGTAGAACTCTTCCCGGTGTGTAGAGCGCCATGTTCTCTCCAATTTTCTAGAGGTTTGTTTTAAAGTACGCAGTTCAGAATTAAACCAGGGAGCCAACTTCCTGTGCTTAATGACCTTCTTTTTTAAAGGGGCAACATTGTCTAATGCCACACGTAAAGAGGAAGTAACACTATGAACTAGACCGTCAATTTGTGAAGGGCTAGAAATGAAATAGTTGCCCTCTGCTAAGTTACACTGAGATTCTGAAGACAGTAAAGATGGAACAGCTGCTTTAAAGTTTGCTACAGCGTTATCAGATAACGATCGACTATAATGGAATTTACTCTCATGTCTGGAGAACTCGGTTATAATAAACTCAAAAGTTATCAAAAAATGGTCCGACAAGACAGGATTGTGTGGAAATACTGTTATCTCCTCACACTCTATACCATATGTCAGCACAAGGTCTAATGTATGATGGCAGGAGTGGGTGGAGCTATGGATTGTTTGAGTAAAACCAATTGAGTCTAAGATATTACTAAAGGCTACATTGAGAGGATCACTTTCAATGTCAACATGAATGTTAAAATCCCCCGCCACAATGACCTTATCAGTATTTAACACCAAATCAGACAAGAAATCTGAGATCTGATCCAAAAATTGAGAGTAGGGGCCTGGTGGACGATACAAGACTACAAACAAAAGTGGTTTTAGAGCTTTACAATCCGGATTAGGCAAACTAAGAATTAGATGTTCAAAAGAACTGTAGCTATTAATTGGTTGGGGACTGATTAATAAATCTGAATGAAAGATGGTTGCTACTCCTCCTCCTCGTCCTGTACTACGAGCAATATGATGATTTAAATAATTAGAAGGAGTCGACTCATTTAAACTAACATAGTCCTCTTGCTGCAGCCAGGATTCTGTGAGACAAAACAGAGAAATCTGATTATCACAAATCAAATCATTAACTAATAAAGTCTTTGAAGAGATAGATCTAATGTTCAATAAACCACATTTAATTGTTCTAGTTTTCTGTTCAGTAGAGTTTGTTTTTATTTTTATGAGATTATCATGATTTGCTCTATTAAGCCTGATCTTTAATCTGTTTGATTCTGGCCGTGGGCAGGACACTGTCTGGATGGGGGAGTGGGTGGGTAACAGTACAGAAGCTGCAGAGGGGAGGGTTAAACTACCACTCTGCTTCCTGGTCTGGACCCTGGGTTGTCAGGGAGGACTAATAAAATTGGCCATATTCCTAGAAAGAAGAGCTGCACCATCCAAAGAGGGATGGATGCCGTCTCTTCGGATCAGACCAGGTTTTCCCCAAAAAGTTTTCCAATTATCAATGTAGCCCACGTTGTTTTCGGGAGTTAGTGTTTAAAAGGGATTAAATTCAGTTTTGGCTTGCTTTTAGCACCCCCTAGTGTCCGTTAGTGAAAGCAAAAGTGAAACTTATCTCCTTACTGTGCGTTTTTCTTTTTAACACCTTAATCTAACTGCTGAAACGTCTCCTCAGCCTTCATTAGTGTCTACAGGAGCAGGGTTTCTCAACCCTGGTCCTCAGCGCCCCCCTGTCCTGCATGTTTTCCATGTCTCTGCTTCAGCACATGGCTGCATGCTGTTAATCACTCACTCATTTGTGTCAGGTGTGTGGCAGCAGGGAAAACACTGGTGTTTGAAAGGGCAACATGGAAAACATGCAGGGCAGGGGGTGCTGAGGACCAGGGTTGAGAAACCCTGCTGTAAAGGTCATTTTAGCACAAACTGGCTCAAGAACATGATTTAAAAATATGAAAAAGTTGCACAGTATGGCTTTAAAATCACATCCTGGGTGAATTTTCTCTGCAACATTCCGCTTTAGTTTGACCTCATCCCGTTTTGTATGAAGTCACCGGTCCGCCCTGATCAGCGACTGAATCTGGTGCGGCGCCAGGATGCTCAAGAGGCGCTGTTGTTCACGAGTCTTTGGTAAACTGGTGAGAAACGAATGCTAATTCAGAAACCTGAATAGCACTGTTGTGTGTTAAACTTCAAAGACTTTATTGTGTTGCATCTCCAGCAGTGTTTTAATTAACCGGGTCAAGGACCGCATCGCCACTTCATTGTAGCCGTTTCAAAAGAGTCTGACGCTTCAGAAACATTCAGCTCTGCCCTCTAGACTTCACGTTTATCTGATCCCAGTCACCTGGTTGAAAAGAACTGGCAGCAGCATGATTTAATTATTTCCAGTAATTATGTGTGTCCAAATGGGGGCGGCGAGTGTGTAGGCTAATGATGTGGCAGGCATCATCTTACAGCAAGAAATGTTTCAGTCATTATTCATAAAATCACGCAGGTGCTTTCAGACGCGTGGGTAGGACTCCTTTTGAAAAAAAAACATATGTTGCTTTTTGCAGGTTGTCAGTTCTGCAGGGTTAAAGAATAGTGTGTGTGTGTGTGTGTGTGTGTGTGTGTGAGGCAGACGTTAAGAGAAGGAGACGGTCTGTGTGCAAAGATCGACAGATACAAACTGTAATCGGACAGGAAGAAGCACATGAGAGGAAGTGAAGGAGCAGAGAAGACTGAAGTTGGAGTCGGGGGTCTCAACGGCGACGGCTGCCCATTTCACTGGCAGCTCCTCGCCTCAGATCTGGTGTCCGCTGGCTCGCACGCAGAGAAACCATTCCCAGAATTTTGTGTCAAGTCTGCCAACCTGCTTTTTGTTTTGCATCTGCTCCCTCGGCAGATGGAGTCGTTCACTGAAGGGATTCAGCTTTTTGTTTGTTTTAGAAACAGAATATGTTAGAGGTATGTCAGCATTCATGTGGAAATGTAAACAACTGTACGTGTAATATTCCTAAACAACTTTATTTTTTTTTTTTTATTTTTATAAAACACACAAGAAAAAAATCGCTTTATCCGTACAGATGGAATTAAAACGCTCAGATTTACTTTAGAGCTTTGTTCGGCTGAACTGTCCAGCGGCACACAGAAAGTGGAGGAACAAGCCTTCCACTGAGTGATCTTTTGAGCTGGAGGACTTTTACGCACAAGAATCCTCCAAAACAAGCATAATTGCAGTCGAGGCTTAAAGTGGTTCCAAGTTCTCGTGGACGAGTCGAGAGCAGAGGCAGACTCTGAGTAATGCACTGAAAACGCCAGGCTGGAGAGGCTTCAGTGCTGTCAGAAGCACACGCACTATTGTTGTATTAATGTTTAATAATAACTAATAAATTAAGGGAAATATTCAGATTATTATTTCTAAGATAAACTTTATGCTGCTGTTCTGGTAGGGCCTCTCGTCGTTGCAAATTTATTAAAAAAGAATCATTTTCATCTATTTTCAGTGCATCAGGTATTGAACTGATACTTAACACGCCTAATAAAGGGTGGTGAAGGTTTTTGAAACATCACTGTAAAACATAAACTGGAACAAGTTAGTTCATAATAAAAATCCAACAACTGTGCAGAATTAAAAGCAGCAGTTTATTGCCATTTTAAAAGTAAATAAAAACACAGTTGATCAGTGACATTGGCTTCTAAGTGTCAGAGTTTGGATGTGGCGTGTTGTTATGACCCAAACGCGGAGTGACTGGCACTGGGTTTGGACAGACATTCAGTTAATATAGAAACCGCGGCGCGCAGCTCAAAGGGAAATGAGAGCCCTCTGCAGTTCCAGAATAATAGAAAGACTTATGGGAAGTCAACAGGACTGGTAGCTGACAGGCTGGACTGGAAAATTCTGGAAGCTCTGGAAAGTGTGTCGGAACGTTCACCAGAACAAGTTCAGCTGTAATGGTGATTGAGCCACGAGCGGGAGCACGGTCCTCCTGATATAGTCCTGGGCTGATGACGTGAGCAGGAAGTCAGGTGTGGTGCATTCTGGGAAGTGGAGTCCTGGAGCTGGTTTGGTTTGAGGGGAATGACGAGGGTGATGCAGGTTACTGGAGTTCTGGGGTGATTAGGCGTGAAGTGGAGGTCGGGGAGCCAGAACTGTGACACTATCCTTGTTTTCTGCCTCTGCCAGCAGCCCAAACATAACTTAACTTATATTTGCGTTTCTATAACAAATTAAAACTCTGCTCACTGGTGTGTTGCTGCCTGCAGGTTTAATTTTTATTATTATTTTTTATGAATAAATTACAAGTTTTTAATTTTCCTCCGTTCACATCGTAACATTGTTTAGATATAATTTTGTCCCATATCATTCCTGTGCCAAGGCCAGCTGGTTATTGATAGAAGCTGAGGAGCAGGTACACTGGGCAGGTTAATGGGGGTCAGAGCTGCTGCTGTTCTGAATCCAGTACACATTAACACGGTTAATTGTGGTTCCAAGGGTGATGTTGCCTGAAGCTGCCCTCTACTTGTAAAGGACCTGAACCGTACCAAAAGGCCGTGCATCTTGGACACTTCTGGTGAACTACTGCTTTATAAATAAAAAGGAATTTTGCATTCAGATTTTGGATATTCAGATAACGTTAAAATAACAACAGATAGTTTTTTAAAATTTAAGCTAGAGCTTTAACATTGATCTCAGTGATTGTTGGGTTAGAAACTTGACCAGTTTCATATTTGACACCAGTCTGCAGCCTTCTACTGGCCAGAAACCATACTTGATAGTTTTGTGGAGCAGGTAGGTGCCCTATAGGGGGATCTCTTTACATTATTTACAGCTGTTAGCTGTAATGCTAGCATTTAGCATTTTCAATTTTCTGTCGGCATCTCGGCGGAGCCTGGAAGTAAAAGTAACAGAGTAATGTCTTTGGAGGTGAAACAAAGCTCTAAAACCAGAGTGAACATCGGCGTGTCCTATGCTAGTTTGAGGGAGCTAAAGGAGGCTACAAAATCATGGACTGATGGTGACCTGGCTTTGTTGCTGGACTTGTAAGTAATAATAATTTTTTCCAACAGTGTGGATCTTTTTATTTCATGGTTTATTTTAGTATCAGTTGACTCACGTTAGTGCTAGCTCGTTGTTAGCGCTAGCTACAGCAGGCTGCAGCAGGGTTGTTTACGAAAGTTGTAATTCCACTTTCAACCAGTAGGGCGGAGGAGCAGGAAACTGCTCTGTGTTTTTTTAAAAGGTTGTACTTTTCTGTAGATTGAAGAGAAACCCAGGCACCTATATTTCATCTCCACCTGGAGGATTCAAGAGCTTCCAGAGACGATACATGATTTCTTCATTGGGTCCTGGATTCCCTCTCAATGGGACATGTCCAGATAACTTCCAGAAGAAGATATCCTCATCACAAACCTGAACCACCTCAATCGACACCTTTTGATGAGTAGGAGCGGCGGCTCTGCTCTAACTTTCCTTGCAAACGATGAAACTCCTAACTGTATCTTCTAGGCTGAGCTTTAACGCCTGATGGAGGAATTCCATTTCAGCAACTTTTATCCAGGATCTCGTTCATTTGGTCATGATAGAAATCCCATAACCACAGGTGAGGGCTGGAATGTCTGAATACTTAATGTGAATTTTGATGGAAAAAAAACATCTTCTGCAAAACCCTTCCCTTGTAAATTGATTTATAAATGAATTGGCCTCCATGTTTAGGGCCACAGTACTCCACAACGAGCTCTTTTACATCCTCAGATGTAGAATTTCAGACTACACCCTCCATCAAATCCAATGGTTTTGGTGCACTTTGTGAATCACCCTTTAGATGAAACAATGCTAATCTTTAGTAATCCCACCACCTACTGTGTTGTTCTGTGTGCTGAAGACAATGCATCACACATGAGACTAGGCATGCTTGCTTTGATCGTTCATGGAGGTGAGCATTTTGAATTGCACCAAACATTTTAACATCAATTATTGGCCCTGCATTTAAAAAAAACACTCTAAATTAACATGTAATTAGCATGCAGGATTGACCACGTGCATTTTCTTTTTTTAATTGCTTTGCATCAACATTTTTATCTTTTTTTGCAGCTCTCTGCTGCTCAGGTTCTCTCCGGTGTCCTAATGCATAAAAATCAGTGCAGCTTATTGAAAATCTGTATTTGCACTTTGTTAGGTTATGGTTCCCTTGTGCAAATTTCAATGATTCTGAGAGGATTGAACCTTTGTCTTCTTTAAATTAATAACCTCTGGAACATAATCAACAAATCATAGTGGGAGAAAAAATAAAAACAATTCTAGTCGGCTCCTACTTTCACATTTCAGTGACAAAAGCGCATTTGTAGCTCAGGAGTTTAGTTAATAGTTTCTATAAACACAGGCGGGAAAAACATGCAACAGCAAGGCAAGGTCTTGTTATTGTTTGATTTTTACTGCGAGCTTGAGGTTAAGTGAAGCAATACTATTGAAGACAGAGATTAGCATTTCAAATAGAATCATGCAGGAACACTTGAGTAAAAACGTCAGACATCTTTTTGTTGGTTCGTGGGAAAAGTGGACAAACGGATACCAAGAAATGCCAGGAAGCTGGTGTCTTTAGTGGCGAGCTCTAACAGGAAGAGAGCGGGTTGCTGACGGATGAGAAGTAAAGCGCAGCTGAAGATGTTTCAAACACAATCCTCTGATTTACATTTGCCTGTTAGAAATCATCGTATTCCCAGCGGTGCTGCGGTGTCATCGATAATGGATGAAGGTTTTCAGCACCATGAAATTCCTGTCTGAAATGCAGAATTGACTTTGTGTTAAAGTTACTCTGACAAGAACCCCTGAGCAAAAACTTCTTTAAATATGAAGCCAAACGTCCTTTAAGGCTGCAGCTGAGTCGTGAAGATGTATATTTAAGAGCAGGGATGTAAAAAGACTGCGTTGACAGATCGTTGGAACTTTGGTCCAGAGCTGCATGAATTTAAATAAAAACGAAACAAAAACCACACAAACACACATCTAGTGTTGTGGAGTCCTAAATGATTGAAGGATCGTGCGTGTCGTCGTCTCAGTGAGATATTCTAACAATAGAAGAGTAAATTGCTTACTTTTTGGAAATCGTCCAACTTTATTTCAACTGTTGTGTTTAGAGCTAACTTTGCTCGTTCTATGAACATCCATGAGATTCATGCATAACGCGTGTTTAAAAACATACAGCACACGTATGAATGTTTATATGCATTAAGATAATGTTTAAAAATTATCAGTAGACCAGAAATCCATCTAAGCTTCTAATCTCATATGTCTTCCTCTACAGTAGCATCTATTATTTTCACAATATACTGTATATTTCAAAGACTTTTTTGTCCGTAACGAGGGTTGCCTCTGCATCTGTTCAACATTCACGTTGAATGTGGAGGTCCTTCCATCGTTGAAAAGCAGGTTCAAGGGAAATTCTTTTGTCAACCTTTGAGACCCTTCAGGACAAGTTTTGGGTTTTTTTCTTTACATTTGTCTGTCTTCAGGTAGAAGCAGGCAGTCTTGGAATCAGCCTTTTTTTTTTAGGCTGCAAAGGCATTTGTAGCTGGTGCATGGTTCACCGTGTCTTTGCAGCTTTGTGAACGATTTAAAAACAAAGCTCAGTCTAAGGCCCGAAATATACTTGCTGTTTAACGACGCGTATGCTTACGTTGACTTGATTTGTCGCTTGTGCGCATCCCCCAAAATTAACACGACGCATCCGAACGCTGTACGAGTAACCAGTAGGTGGAGTTGAAAAAACAAGCGAAACACACTCACCATGGTGACTCCGTCTCTGGTTTAGAGGTCTTTCACACCATCTACTTCTGTTGATGCCATGTTTGTTTTGTTGTACCCACAAACCCGACTCTCTATCCAGTCTGAGTTCTCTACTGTGCCCCCTAGTGGATACTGCATACAGTGCAGAACCGTGTAGCAGCAAGTATGTGAACAAAGATGCAGCCTGCTGCCAACGCGAGGTTAAAAAGCAAATACAGCCCCGGCCCTAAGACTTCTGCAACCGTGCGCATGCTTGTGATTGACATCTGATTGTAAGTGGATGTCTAATGCTACTGGGTAATGCTGAGCAGTGGTCAATTCAAAGTGCACAGGGCTCTATGGGTTAGGGTTAGCAAGCTTAGCAAAAAAAAGTGATGTATTGCCAACATTATATAACAGAATAGGGTCAGGCTATCACCTTTACAGATTTCTAAAAAATCATACATAATTCCTAAAAATTATTCCAGATTTCTGCTTTATTATACCCCAGCCAACACACATAGGTGGGTCCCATATGGGATCTATATGGGCAAGCCGTATGGGTTCCAACAGGGTTTGTCCGCGGCTTCCACGGTGGCCCCATTGGGGTTAGCCCAGAAAGATTTTTGCCCACATAGATTTTAACGGGTCCTACATGGGTTTTCAGAGGGTTTGATTCAAACACCAGCAAACCCCTGTGGGGCCACCATGGAAACCGCAGACAAACCTTGTTGGGACCCATACGGCTTGCCCATATAGATCCCATACGGGGCCCGCCTATGTGTGCAGGCTGGGACATTTTCTTTTTCATTAACTTTTACGAAATTTTACATGCATAGATTCACTTTGCTGAACTTCAGTTTGAAGCAAACATCCTGGTCCAAATCCCAGTAGGAACTAACATCCTGAGAAAATCTGGAAATCTGGATCACCTCTGAACTGCAACATAGCATAGTGAGATTACTCTAAGAAAATAAAGGTGCAGTGATATAATAAGAACTAATATCATAGATAATGAATACATTTTGCAGCTCTTTGTAGAACCTAGATAAGGTTAAAATGTGCTACATAAATATGGTCCATTTACCGTTTAATGAAGGGAGCCTTTGAATATTAACTGCTCTCAGGAAAAAAAGACATTTTCTCTCACAAGAATATATTAAATGGTAAGTTTGTGACCTTATCGTTTGGTTGGGCACTAAGCTATATTAGCTCATCAATGTTGCATGAAAAAATACCCAAAAAGCTGAAAGGTTTGTAAAAAGCAAACGAGTTTGGTTACAAATCTCTAATAACCTGAACTCTGTTGAGGTTAATGTTACTGTGCAGCCGTCTGATGGGAGACATTTTTAATAGAAAAGCGTTTCAGTATGCATTTCTAAAGTCTCGTTTTATTGTAATTAGGCTTTCTGTGCAAAGAGCAATTCCTACGGTTTTCATGAGTTCTGAAATGCAGCCATGATTTTAATGAGTTACTGAAAGTATGAATTCAAACACCTTTGTTACTCAAATGTTACCATAAAACAGTCTTTCACTTACTTCCTGTATAAGATAAGAGTTCTGGACTTTAGTATCCTGGCTTGCCAGACTCGTCCTCTGTCTATTCTACACAGAGTCTGGACACTAGAGAGCACCATGAGGGGCGGGACTAGCCAGCTCAAAAATAACCAATCAGAAAAAAGGCAGAAATGACGACTGTCTCGCGAAGCTGTAGTTTTTTATCTGTAGTCAAAGATGGCGTCTGGCGTACACGTGAATGATAGTTCTCTTTGTAGTAAAAACTTAAGAATCCAAGGAGTTATAACCAATTCTGTACTACGAACGAAAACTACAAGACAGGACAGTTTTCGACAAGATGACCGCGGTCAAGCCAGCCGACGCTGGAGCTAAAATTTGCTTCGTTCGTACATGATGCATTATGATAATAAAGCATCACAGCGTTCTTTCAGGCGAAAACACGGAAATGACGTGGAAGTGTGAGTGTTTTTTTAGACTTAGCTACTACTTTTCCAAACGATATTCAGAACAAATATGTCCATTATTAATGAGAAACTGAGCGTTGCGGTGTGTGACGTTCGCTGCTCAGCGCTGATTGGCTCGGTTAGAATTCTCAGGGGGTGGGGTTATTTCAATGGGAGCGTTAACAGACCCATTAGCATGGCTGGTCAGGCTACAACGTTAGAGGGTCAAAGATTAAATCTTTTACTGGAAAACGATAGTGTTTGCATAGCAAACATGACAAAAAATCACTATATGTTTACATGAAAACTTGAATTTGTCCATAAAATGTTCCCAAAATGCGACATAAACCAAACTGTACTTTCAAAACTGAATCATAACTTCAATTGTTGTCATAAAAGAACCTCTAAATCACTCTTCAGTCTCATTATGCTGAATAACGACTGGCACAATCTAGTGTCAGTTTGGCATCTATTCCCAGAGGAATTAGCAGAACCTGGCTGGTTAGAGGATGACACTTGGGTGCAATTTGGCTTCAAAAACATTTAGTTTCATTGCAGCCAAAGCCGTGATGTGGACCGCACCTAAAGTAGGCCTAGTCAGATGTGAGGGTCTTTGACGTGGTCTGTTTGGTGACCTGTTGCTACAGGGGACTCGGAGTCTGTAACGATGGAGAAAGGAATAATTCTGGCTCTGAGATACAACGCAGTACAGAGCTGCACGCCTGTGCTTATATCAGGCAGCTACAGAGTTGCAGGTGTCACGTTATCAGTAAGAACAGGTATGAAGCCAAACGCCTTGATGGCAGCAGGAGACGAGGCTTTGATAGCAAGGCCAAGCACGAGGCCGCGGCATCTGAGGGCAACCTACGGAGGGCGTCTCACGATTTCTGAAAAATACAAAAAGCAAGGAAAGACTGCAGGAAGAGAGCTGGCCCCTGTTGTAGCTGTCACGCTCATTTAAAGAGAAATCCTTTTCAGGTCCCTTCTCCTTCAACCCGCAACACTCTGATGGAAGTCAGTCGTTTTTTTCCAGAGTGAAGCTGTGCATCCTGGGGACAGAATGAAAAACAGCCTTCATGAGAACATGGTTCAACTGCCTCAACAAGGTCAAGTTTCCTACAGAACAGAAACTGGGCTAACACTAGTAGGAATTTCCTAATGTTTATAGGAAATTAAGATTTTAATGCAAATTGAAATGTAAAACGTAGCCGGGTATCTCCCAAAACGAAGATATTTTTCTACGATTCGGCCTGTCATCCACACTAAAATGCAGATTTACGCAACGAAAACGAAACTCCGGCCAAAGTGAAGATTTGCGTTTTGTCCGTTTTAAGCGTTTCTGTGTGAACAGAAATAACCGGAGTTTTAGGGTTTTACAACGTCTGCAACAAAAATGTTGACGCCCATGTACGACCTGTTTACACTACAACATGGATGCCCTCAGAGCTGTGCGCACGTTATCAATCGTCCAAGCGCTTTTTGACGCTTTATTTTTACAAGCAGAATTACTGCTACTTGTCGAAGACCAAAGGCGAAGGAGCTAGGCGCCATGTTTCATGTTTTGTTGGAGTTGAGCAGGAAGATGAAATAAATAGAATTCAGGGGAACTACTGCCACCTACAGGTCTGGCATGGCTATGAATGTGCTTAACAATGCACTTAGCGGTTACGCATGGATGAAGTTTTTACTAAAAACAAGGTGGTGTGGACGCTATTTTTTTGGGAGGGCGGATATTAGTTTTTTTTTTAAAATCCCGGCTACGTGTGGCCAGGGCCTAACCCCGGCTTTCCACCGTAAGTGAAAGCGTAGCGAAACGGCCACGAAACGTAATATGCAGCAATTAGCTGCTATTATAGTGGACAGGGTCCTTTCCACCGGCAGCTAGGTGTAACGTTTTGGACGCGTCCCAGAAGTGACGGGACGCTATTATTACATCTCGAGTCTATTTTTTACGCGCTACGCTTCTGAAACACGTCAAACTCTGCAGTTTAGATCGGGCCAGACAGGAAGTCAAACACGAAGGCAGTGAAACAAAATTCCAAAATAAAAGGCACGTGCAGTACGTCATTTCCTGTGAAACCCCCGTAGCCGATGTAAGTGTAGTGGCCTTTAAAGGTCAATAGGTCATCAGTAACATTGGTTATTAGAATGGTACAGAGTCTAGTTTGGTTCTCCAGCTGAACTGCTAAGGAATGTGTTTATGGAACATCGTGATGGGTTGTCCGGGAAAAGTACGTCAGAAGAACTGTTTATCAGACAGGCCACTTTCCATCTAAAGCAGCCAAACTAATGTCACCAGCGGACGTGTTCCCAATCCATCAGCCTGTGGAAAGTCCCGCTGATAGGGCAGAAGTTGTCCTCTTGAGAACATGACCATATTTAGAGAATACAATGAGCTCAGTTGATTTCCGCACGGCCACATCTAGCTGTGTGTGTATGTGCCTGCACGAAAGTTGCATAACACAAAACGACTATAAGTAGACCACCCCACTTTCATTCGGGGGGCTTGGTACTGAGATGGCTGTCTGTACGTGTCGATTGTCAACTGCTTGAAGTCTGTAATAAATGATCCCCACGCTGTTCAACGATATCCGANTTTTTTTTATTTTTATTTTTTATTTTTTTTAAATAAACAATTGAGTCGGGAGACGGTGTCTGTTTGGACAGCGTTTTTAACATTCACACGTGTGAATTCAGCTGTACAAAGTGTTAAAAGGAAATTCTAGACTGGACAGCCGTAAATTTGTTTGATTGGAGAACAGCTGTAAAACCCAGATCTGGTGCAGAAACAGCCAGCATCCTGGTTTTTTCTGCTGCTTGAAAGGTTTCCTGACAGAGTGCAAGTCAGAAGCAGCGCTGAAAGAAGGGTCTGTGTTTTTGTGTTTTGTCTTTTTTGCGAGTAATTCGCGGAGTTAATGAACTCGATTGGCTTAAAGCCGTGGTTTGTCTTTTTTGCGAGTAATTCGCGGAGTCATTGTACTCAATTGGCATAAAGCCGTGGTCTGTTGGCGCCGTTTATGTTGGCAGCTGTCGTTTATGTTGGCTGTAATAGCCGTAATGCGCGCGGCTTTGCCGAGATTTGTATTCCCATGGGAGCGTAAATTGGAGGTGTTCCTTCGTATTTGGCAAAGCGAGACGTTAAAAGCTGTAGTTTTGACGTCTTAAGTTGAGAATAAACTGCAGTTCTTTGAGTGTGTGTGTGTCAATCCAGAAGTTCCGTCCTGTGGGGACGTGTGTGTGTGTGTTTTTGTGTGGGTCTAGCTCAGCTAAGGAGCCGGAGTGTGCTGAATTTGTGTGGTTTGGCTGCAGCCCAATTGGACAAAACCAAAATAACTCGAGTTCTGTGTTTAAATTAGCCTGTATATGAAAATGGTAAATAAAAAACACAAGGCAAAAGATGCACAAGAAAGTTTTTCTTTGGAAAAGACTGATAAAATCAAAATACGGTCAAAAAGTAAATTAAAACAGATCTGTAGAAAATTGTTACTAAGAAGCACTCAATTACAGAAATTACAATTTGAATCGCTCTCTTGTGTCCATAAGATCTGCTGAAAAGCACAGTAAGTATTAAATTTGGAAATAATTAACACTGCAGTGTCCTACAAATTTTATGCTTGGAAAATAAATACACAGATTAATAAAGTGGTTCAAGGAGCTCCTATTAATAATAATAATAATATTCCAGCTGGAACAATGACAGAATAAGGTAACATAGAGATATGTTTGTTTAAAGAGAATAAATAAATGACGGAGACTGACGTACTGTTTTGACAGACTAAAACTGAGAAAATGCTGTCTCTGTGTTAATGTGAGCGAGTGGATATTAATATCTTTTTGCATGAAAGTGCTGCTTTTTCTTTGCTTTAAAGGTGCAGGGTGTGGTCCATGCATTGTCCGAGGTTGGTTTAGCTTAAGAGTCTGAAAAACAGCAGAAAATAAGTTTATGGTTAGCCAAATGAAGAAGAGAATAGGTTCAGTGTATAAGTGGCATGACTGTGTTTAGAAAAGAAGTTATTTACCAGATTCTACGCTGAGGCTGGAGTCTCTCTTTCTCTCACTTATGCCAGCTTGTTTGGATGGAAACTAACTGAAGGAAAAACACAGATGCGTGCTTGCTTTTGCTTGCTTTTCAATATCTCACATGCAGTAGTTTTAAGTATTTTTGTGACTTTAGAGATGATAAACTTATGGCATTTGACACGTACCTCGTCTTTGTTTGAGCTCCGTGACTTGCTTCCACTAGGCCAGCCAGAGGTGGAAATGTCTACAGTTTCAGCTTAGAGGCCTAATCCCGCCTACTTTTACACAGAAGAGTCCAGATCGCTAAAAATAGCAAGCTGCAGGGAACAGCACTCAAACTGCATAGCTCCACTAAAAAGTTTCAGGATAAGCCCAGATTTCTATGATTTAACGATACAAATCCTTTAAAATAGATAAATAAAATAAATAAAGCCAATTTAATCAAGTCAGAGTATTTACTTTAGCTCATTAAATCTATTTTTGATTATTTTGTTTGGAAATAATCTTGCTATAAAATAGGTTGAGTCCTCAGCTCAGGGAACCAACAAAGTTTTGACAAAATTCTGAAACGTTGAATATTGAAAAAGCAGATAAACTAGTTGATTCATCTCTTAGTAACTTGTCTAAAGCCTGCATAATAACTATGCCATTTTGATTTTCACTTCGGTGCTTTTGGCTAGAAGACTGTACTTAAATGACTGGCAGGTATTCTTTCAGACTACAAATAATTAAAGAAAGAGGACGGAGGAATGAGGAATGAGTAAAGAAAAGAAATTAGCATTTTGAGTTGGATTGTGTCTGTTAGCACTAGTTTGGAGTTGACACTTGTAGACAGTTAAGAGATGCAGCTCAGTAGTGTCATTAATTCAATAATTCAGAGCAATGCTAAATTTACAAAGTAAGATTGATGGAACATCTAATCGGTTAGGTCAACTAGCCGTTAATAGCCATCACTAGTTAGTTGAAAAGTAAGTTCTGCCATTTCATCTTAATCAACTTATTACGTTAGGGATGAACTTTTTGGTGAAATCTGTAGCAGGCATGAACTTCACTGGGGTTGGACTGTCAGAGACAAAAGCCAGCTGCTGAATGCTTCCTGCCAAGTGCAAAGAATCTGGCCTCCACCCAGAAACCACCTCGAAGCTGTGGATAGACTTATCTGTTATTCATCACAGACTGCAAAGCATACTGTTTACATCAAGATGGTGTCACTAAAAAAAGCATGGGACAGAAGCCTGTTGGTCCAGCTTCAGATGAACTGAAAGGGGAGGAGCATGTGTGCTAACGTGAACTTTAATCACAGACTAAGGTCATCCTGGACGCCTGAATGGAGGGTCAAAGATCAAAGAGACTGTCTCCTGCCCAGTGAATATAGTGCTTGCTGCAGTAAGGTAGGAGAATGGCTTTGTGGAAAAACATTTGTTGGTTTAGTGAAATGTCAGAGGAAAATAATAATAATAATAATAATAATAATAATAAATGTATAATAAAACAGTATGACCTAGTCAACGGAATTAATTGTTTCAGAAACAGAATTAATAATGTGGGATGTAGTCCAACTCACCAATAGGTATAAATCAAGAATGACCTTTCAGCTTAAATTATTGAGAATCCACTTCATAACCATTTGCAAAAACATGCGCATCAATTTTCTCCATATCTGTAGCTCCCTAGCTATTTCTCTATAGCTTATCCTTTACTTTCCTTCATGTCTGAAATGTTTTAGTCATTCTGATCATCTTCTGACCGATGAGCTGTCTCAGATACTTAGTTGCAGCTGTTTAGCTTCACTTATGTTTTTTCCTAATCAGCGTCATCACTTCTTATCAACAGTTAAAAAGACTGTATCTTAATTTTCGAGTCTTGGGGAATGCTTTAGGCGTTAACAGTTTTCCTTTGAGCAGATTTGTGCAAATATCTTAACTATCTGTAGCGACATTCCTTCCTGTGGTGTGTTTTTACCACCCTTGAAATTCAGTCTAACTACCAGTTTTTGAAGTACATTTGAGCACATGTCGTCACTTAAATAGGGAAAACAGCGTTTATTTGATTAAATTAATAGTGGTACAGCTTATTCAAGAAATCAATGTTGCTTCCAACTCTGTTGGGCTTCTCAGCTGCTCTAATCATTACTGATCACATGATGTTTTACTATCAGCTGTAATCTCTAACACAGGAAATAATATTGTACAATATTAAACATAAATTACCTCTGAAAATTTAAATTATTTTCACATTTTGAATGTTTTACATCTTTTAACGACAAATCTGAGAGATATGTCAAGTCCCCAATTAGCTCTTACATTTATATTGAGCAAAATTAATATTTGGAATTACAGCTTAATACTTGTTTAACGGCCTGGGAGTACGTAGCTTAAATGTCCAACTTTAATTACTGTTCCGCTGTTTAACTAGGTCAATAGAAAAAATAATTTAGATTCCAAATCGTGTTTACAGGATTCATTCCACTTCCAAGAGGCAGTGTGACAACGAGGCTAAAGGAGAATGTAGCATTACATAATCTTTAAATGTAACAAGATGGCATAATGGGATGATAAAAAACTTTGGGATCCGTTTAAGGTGATTTGATTTTGAATTACAACTAAATGTGTATAATGAATCAGTTGCATTCTTTGGATCTTTCTGGAAGTTGTTCCATGAGGCGAGAGTAGAAGAAGGAGAACAGAGGAAAACTTATTGCAAAAGCCCAAATAAGATCTTAATTTAGCAGAGCAGTTCTATTTCGGATGCTAAATAAAAGAAAAGAACTGAAAAGAAAAGAAAAGATACAAATTTGTTTCACAGATGGACAGGAAAAGGGAGAAATTGATTAATGACTATATGAATGAATTAATAGGGAAATATTGCTGGTAACTGACATAAAATTTTTTCGGAGTTGAGGGTTTGGATTTAAGAATAAACACAGTTAATAAATATAAGCAAAATATTTATTGAGCGGCCTTAATGGACAGTTGAAAAGTTAGGGTTTCCTGCACCCATGAAGTAATTAGCGAAATAAAAAAGGAGCAATAGTTTGGATTTCTAGGGATTTTCCATAAAATTATGTTTAGGGAATGATGCTTCATGCTTGAAGGCCCTGATTGCGACAAGCGATTTGCAAAAGATGAAGAATCACATTTATTTCTGGTTCTGGGGATTGTTAGGTATCCTGTAAGTCTTGGTTTTCAGTTAGGAGGGATCACATAGCAATATAAGTTAAGGATTGTATTGTTGGAAGATCGGTTGTTGAACCTATTTCACCTGAAATTGGAAAAATTGAATCTGTGGTGATTTTCTGATAGGTTCTATGATCGTTTAGCTTATTTATACAAAATTGAAACAATGATTTAAGAAGAGACGAGTAGTTTATTTGTGTTTTAATCCCGCTCTTTCTAACATGAGAATTTGGCGTGAATAATCTAGTTTTGTTAGAGGTGAAAGGAAGTTTTCAATGCAATGACTAATGCACATGCTTGCGTGGATAATGAGTTTTGCTCTTTCGCTTAAAAAAGCATGTATGTGAGTGCACAGTGTGTGATGTGTTTGCCTGCATTTGTTTGTTTATTTGGTTGTTTGTTTATACATATGTGCTCAAGCCTTGAGAAGAAGAACAATTATATTAGATGTTTTAAGTTAATTAATCAATTCTGATTCAGGATCCTGAAATAATTGGGTTATAAAGTAAAATTGATAAAGCATATTTTAAGATTGCATTTTACAAGGCACCTTAGCTTTACCGGTAACCACTATAAAACCCATGCATGGTAGTAGATTAGAGTCCACAACATTTTCATTTTCATGTGTCTTTACAGCATGTTTTGACTTTTAAACCATTTTTTCTCCATAACACAGGTGGCGATGCTGACTGAGGATGGCCCTACACATAACCCCATGCTCTCTCTCTCTCTCTCTCTCTCTCTCTCTCT
>SSNS01000004.1:1203861-1221621 GCA_006937985.1 Aphyosemion australe | reverse complement strand
TCTCGATGGCCGAACGGTTAAAAATGCCGAGTTATACACTCAAGTGCAACTAAAGTGCATCTAAAGATGCAGGAAGCGGGAATTCACCGAAGCTAGAGAATAAGCAAATAAAATGCAAGGGGAAAGACGTGCGGACAAGATGGCGTTTGTTTACAATTTCTCTTCCGGGAAAGACAAGTCTGCGCATGCGCAAGCTATGGTGCGGGCATCGCGGCGTGATCGGATCATTCCAGTTAGTGTCCATGTAAACAGAGGTTTGGGAATTCTGATCAACCAAGATTTTAATCGGATTGGGGAAATTTGGCGCATGTAAACGTAGCTACTGACTCTATTTTTGTTTTTGCTGCACACCAGTCGCAGTTCATTTAGCTTATTGCACCACTCATGTTATTCTCTTACATTTTACTCCAGTACTCATATGTTCTTTGTGTTTTCATTTCATTTACAGTGTTTTAGCATATTGGTTCATCTACTCTTCGTGTTATTTTACGGTTGTTACACTTCGTTAAAATTTCGCTAAGGTTAAGTACTCTCTATTCACATGGTTGTTTTTACAGCCGATTCATGACATTTATCGGCTGGTAGTTTTCATGTGTTTTTGGTGTTTTTGTTTGTTTTTGTTTTGTGTTACCTTGAGGACAACATGTCATCTGTGTCTGTAGGCTAGCCTTGTATGCTCACTCTGTGCTGTGTGTGATCGTCCCATCTTGGGGCTGGGAGGTCAAGGAGGAATTTTTCCTGTTGTAAAAACAGCGGACAGGTTTTCGCCTCCTTACGGGGTGTGTGTGCATTATTTTTTGTGTCATGACGTGTTCAGTTGGAATTGCAGTCATGGGTCACATCATGTTCTACAGCTAACCATTATCTCCATTATTACAATTGCATACTGTTTACTATTCGGTTACTTAGCCGTTGTACTAGTCAAATGCATGGTAGTTTTGCATTGTTCTTCTGTTGAATCGTTGCATGTTTTGGTTCGTGGTCATGTATTGTGTTACCATATTCAGTTATACCGTCTTCACGTTAGTCTGGCACTCATTTAATGGTTCATACTACAGTTATCCTACACTTCTACATTTAGTCTGGTTTTACTCACGTACGTTAACTAGCGTCTGGCGGCTCCTGCCGCCAAAGGGAGGACTGTAGTGGCCTTTAAAGGTCAATAGGTCATCAGTAACATTGGTTATTAGAATGGTACAGAGTCTAGTTTGGTTCTCCAGCTGAACTGCTAAGGAATGTGTTTATGGAACATCGTGATGGGTTGTCCGGGAAAAGTACGTCAGAAGAACTGTTTATCAGACAGGCCACTTTCCATCTAAAGCAGCCAAACTAATGTCACCAGCGGACGTGTTCCCAATCCATCAGCCTGTGGAAAGTCCCGCTGATAGGGCAGAAGTTGTCCTCTTGAGAACATGACCATATTTAGAGAATACAATGAGCTCAGTTGATTTCCGCACGGCCACATCTAGCTGTGTGTGTATGTGCCTGCACGAAAGTTGCATAACACAAAACGACTATAAGTAGACCACCCCACTTTCATTCGGGGGGCTTGGTACTGAGATGGCTGTCTGTACGTGTCGATTGTCAACTGCTTGAAGTCTGTAATAAATGATCCCCACGCTGTTCAACGATATCCGATTCCTGACTCTCTATCTTCTTCTCAAACAACTGAATCCTCTACATAAGCAGAACAGAAAATAAACCACAGACCTTTTTGGCTACATGCAGCCGTTGTTCTCCTTGCTTGTTATTGTGTGGACTTCTAAAATCACGCGTGGTGTTGCAATTCTCCCGTGGTTTTGTGACCTCGCGGGATCAGCAAAAATCTACACTTTTTGTGCAGGAACATTCTGAAAATGGTCCAAATTTCCATTTAATGTCACTCTCTTATTGTCCGATGCTTCATTTTGAGGGGCTGCTTTTGTGAGACTCTTTAAAGCAACAACACAAGTGGATAAATATCTATTAAATCACTAGAAGACACTATTTTCTGATTGTTTTGTTAAACTCTACCTGGAGCTCACTGCTAATTAGACATAAAGCATCAAACATCCGTTTCCTCAGCGTGTTGACACGTTTTTATCGTCTGGATACATTTTGCCTAATTTCTTTTATATCACAAGACATGACAGTCAGTATCTTTGCTCGTATCATCTTTCTCTTAAACATTTTATCAAATACGAAGGCTTGTCATTGAAAACGTGAGGGTTCTGCCACGTCACGGGGCTTGAACAGCTTGTTTTTAAGGTATTCTAATTTGTTGATCGTCCCCAAAGGAGCTTTTTAAACTTCACAGCCGCCTGCAGAGAAAGAAAGGAAGGAAGGAAGCGGCGCTAACAGAGAAATCAAATGCAGCAGCTCCCGCTTATTATTTCATGATTTGTATTCTTTCACAACTGTCAGGATAAATGGAGGCAAACATCTGTTCATGTGCAGAGTCAAACCACCCCCCCGCTCTCTGGAGTGTTTTTTCTTTTTTTAACGCCATCATTTATATTGTCAACAAATTTAAACTACCTTCCACCTATGTGGTGGATGAAATGATGGATGGACTAGCTGCCCACACATGTAGTCACACACAAACACCCTTGACTTCACTCCAAAGTAATTTACTACTGGGACGGCGGCCATCGCTGCAACAGCATCTCGGTTTGTTTGCAGGGGGAACGGCACGCGGAGCTGCAGCTAGGGGACTAGTCAGCACTACGAAGCTAATCACGCCCATTAATCATCAGCAACTTATCCTCGTTAATTATTCAAAGCTCGGACAATTACGGAAGCGTGGACGGCGTGTCGTCCACTAGCGCGACGGGCCGTGTGCAGCCGCCGCTGCGCTGATCTGTCCCGAGCTTGTGTCCTTTTAGCATATTCTTGTTTCTTCTGGCTAAACAATTTCCCTTCGTGTTCTCAATCCTGCCAGCCTCACGTCTCGGATTTTTTTTTTTACAGATGAATAACAAACACTAGGCTGTCTATTCTGTCCACAGGGCAGGATTACAGAGGAGAGCAGGAATGTCTGATGTGCTTATGTACAGTGCTGTGACATTGCAACCAAGGGAGCTGTGCGTGTGTGTGTGTGCGTGTGTGTGTGTGCGTGTGTGTGTGTGCGTGTGTGTGCGTGTGTGTGTGTGTGTGTGTGTGTGTGTGTGCTATCTCAGCGATCTGCCCCCAGCAGAGCTACACTGTACATTAACTGACAATTTGTCAGTTAATGTAGCTCGTCTTTATCGTGGGGAAGTCTTCAGAGACCCCATGCTGCCCTGGAAGTTGTCATCGTGGACCCAGAGCTCTTTAAAGCACCCCTCCTCCTTGTTTAATGGCTCCGGTTCTCCTGGGGCCTCGGCATCCCCGTCACGGTGACTGTACCCCACCTTTACTCCTCCTTTGGTGACAGAATCAGGACAGCTCCGCCGTCAGCAGCATCAAAGCCGCAGCGAGACGACGGCGGATTAATAAGTAAAGAAAACTGCAACAGAACAGAAAAGGCTTTTAGATCACGCCGAGGCGGCGGAGTCACCTGGGGCTGCCGTAAGAGAGGAAGTTTTTCAAACCTGTTCGTCTTGTTCTGCCGCCTGCATGAGCGTCTATTCGGCGAACAGCAGGAGAAGAGGGGGAGAGGAGATGGACTGCCGCTGCTCGCTGCCACGCAGAAGTACGGAGAGCAAAAGGAGTCGTGCGCTTGCACCCGCGTTCACCCAGCACGTCGCTTATAATTATTCCACCCGTCTGTCAGCGCTCACTGCTGAATCATTGTTGCCACGCAGGAGGAGGGCACCGCGGCCTCCTCCTGCTTTACAGTCATTTTTTATTCATATTTGAGGACGTGAAAGGCTCATTAATTGTATAGATGACTAGAACAACTACACAATAGAAAATATCTGAAGTGTAGAAGATTATGCTCTATTCTCTGGAATGATCTTTTCATTATGTTTTTAAATGATACACCCTAGAAGAAGTGCAAAAATGATCTTTTCATTAAATTTAAATGATTTATTGTAGAAGAACAGAAAAAGATGATGAAGTTTAGCTGAAGTGATGTTTGCTGTTTCAACCTGCTGAACCCTAGAGGCTGGTTTCAGTACAGATATTAAGTCCCGCCCCCGTCTTGTTAACAAATTGGACCATCCTCTTTAATTAAAAAACATATTTATTACATATATAAATATTTACCCATCTTATTTTCATGCTGCATGTTCAAACATTCGTTTTTCATCGTCGTCTACGTGTCGCGGTCAGAGCAGAAACCAGACGTGGCTCCTCAGCCACTTCCTACAGCTCCTTCACTGCGATCCCAGGATGTTCTCAGACCAACCTGGAGATAAAAAGCCTTAACCTAGAGCAGTGGTTCCCAAAATGGGGGTTGGGACCCCACGTTTGGTCACCAAGAGCTACACAGGGGGTCTTAAAGTGACAATGTGTAGTTTTTACCATTAATCTCTGGAAATATCCATCGAAATGTTGTTGAAAGTGATTTAAATGATGCCCAGTTGTAGAAAGATATTGGCAGCTTTGTAACATATAACCATAAAACTTGGGTCTAAAATAAATCGGCGCGGGTCTAAGTCTCTGGGCGATGCCATATTAGATGCCATGTTTCCTTCTACGGGAGCCCGTGAGGACAAAACACGTTTACTGATTTGTAACAAGTGGTTACAAAACTTTCACCATTTATAAACATTTGTTGTTTTAAACATTTATCTCTTCGCTTGTTACCAGTGATGAAAGGGAGTCTGGTGTCATTTTGCTGGAGGTTGCACTCCCAGGGATTTTTGACCCTAATGGCCATCCGTAGGTAAGGTCTTACTCAAGCACAAAAATACTGCTTGTTTGCAATGATTTAAGTATATACTGCCCCCTATCACCAGGAAAAATACAGATAGTCATTTTAAGGTTATTAAGCTATATTTCTTGCATAAATGTGTCAAAAACTCAACCAAATGGTCAATAATGGACATAAGTGAACAGCTGAATCGGTTTTCTTGATGCCAGGAATTATTTAGCTTTTTAAGCATGTTTGTAACGTCAAATCAGAGAAATGGGGTCACATGACTATTGCTATTTTTTGGGTCTGAAACTAAAAGGTTTGTGTGTCACTCATATAGTGGACCATTACAGGCTCTACCTCCAGAAATATAACGTGGCAGCTCCTGTTAACAGAACAAATATGGCATCTGTATTCTAGTCAAACTTTATGTTCATTTGAAAGTTTTTTGTTTTTTTTTGGTGGGGGGGGGCGGGCTTAACCTGATTAAATTTTAATGTTTTTATCTTATTCATAAGATTTTTCATGGTTTGTCTCCTTCTCTGCTGGAAAACTTCACTGAACCAAAGCAAAATTGGTCCTCAAGAGCTCCGGTAGTAGTGAACGTTCTCTGGTCTGATGGGTTGAAACCGGTCCATAGATCTATAGAAAATGTGTTAATCAATAAAAAATCTGCCATCAAATTCTAGAATACAGTTTTGTTCTTATTGTCAAATTAATCTAGTTGCATTCAGATTGTGTGTTTTTATTCTGTATATTGATAGTTAATGTACTTTATTCACCATCAGCTTGTATGCTAATTAGCCCGTGTGGCTAAATCGTTAGAGCTCGGGTCCTCGAGGGCTTCTGCCTGCATGTTTTCCATGTTTCCCTGCTCTGACACACCTGGTTTGAGTTGACGGCTTCTGAAGAACATGAGGTCAAGGAGGTGGTTATATAACTGGTGTGAGTCCGAATTTTAGAGACAGAAAGGCTGAGAGGATTTCTGATAGTGGCTGAAAAAAATGAGACCCAGACGTGGAAGTCAGAGCGCTGAGTAGCTGGCAGGTGTGGAGCAGCTGCTACCTGACAAGAATAGCCCTGCATTACAGTAATAATGCAAATGAATGTGTGTTCTCCTTGCTTAATATGTATCAAATCTATAAAATACTTAAAAAGTACCAATGGTTTGTTATTTTTATGCCAAAATCCTGAAGAAATAATCATAAGAATGTGTTTTCATTAGGACTTTGCATGTTCCATTGGCTAATTTTGCACATTTTTGTGTCTATGTGAACCCTATGTTTGTTTTTTCTGCAAAAATTAACCTTCAGGTTTGCAAAATACAGATTTTGTGCATTTAAAAGAAGCAATTTTCAGCTTTTACATATATTTGACCAGATGAAATAAATATTTTCCAAGGAAATTTAAGGACAAACGTTGGTTATCATTTTCCTCATCATCAAATGGCCACGGCGGCGTCTGTTAGATGATTAAAAGTTTACGAGGCATCGCTGTTTGTCGGCTCCCATTTGGTCTTTAGGTCTAATCTTTATGACACCTGAAAAACAGCTGTGAAATTCACCGAGCGGTGGTAAAGTCACCCTGCCGAAGGGCTGCGGCTAACAGCTGGAGTCCGTGGCCTTCGCTGCCTCCCAGACGCGAATTTAACCTGCCCGGCTATTTGTGTCACAACAGCTCAACGCTCATCACGCTTTATTATCGAAGACACACAAACGGAAACATGCACATAAAAGGCAAAATCCAAAAGCAGCCACCATCATGCCTCACCCTCTCCGAGATCATCCTGGGAGTGAGGATGAGGTGTAATGAAACCAGACATGCTCTGTTTCTAATCTGGCCTGACAGGTCCTGACTCCCAGAGTATGATTAATGCGAGCTGCAGCTAGACGCATTTAATGTCACCGGCAATATCACGCTGCTGCAACAAATGAGAGCCCGACAATCATAAATTCCCGTGGCACTTTGTCCATATTCATTAGCAAACAATTTATAGCGGAATTTTGTTGTTATTTTCTTCCGAGGTGCCTCCGGATGCATCAGTCATCCAGCTCCGGAGCTGAGAGGGGCTGGTGGTCATCCGTGTTGCAGTTTTTTATTTTTATTTTCCCGAAAGGCTAAAAAAAATCCAAGCAAGAGTAAAAACTTCTGGTTCGATCTGGGATTGATAAAACTAAAGGTTTATTCTTCAATTACAAACATTAGTGTGGCTGGAGGTGGGTGGGGGCACCATAGACTGTATTTAATTACCAGGAAACCAGCGTGTCAGGGCAACAGGAACAGTTGTTCTGTCTTTGTTCGCCCGTTTCTAGATTTTAGTTGAAATGTCAAGAAAAAGGTCAAAATATTTCAGCAAAAACAGTCAAGATGTCGAGGGATGAGTCCAAATATTTCCAAAATAAATTCACAAGGTTGAGTTTCCAATACAAAATGATTTATTTTTTGTAGCAGATAAACATTTATAAAAAAATCTATTTAAATGGGCTGTATTTGATATAGCACCTTCTAGGGTTCTACAACCCCCCAAGGCGCTTTACAACACATCCAGTCATTCACCCACACTCATTCACACACTGGTGGTGATGAGCTACATTGTAGCCACAGCTGCCCTGGGGCGCACTGACAGAGGCGAGCTAAGTGTCTTGCCCAAGGACACAATGACTGCAACAGACGGGGCTCGAACCTGCAACCCTCCAGGTAACTCATTCCCTGCCAAAGACGACTTTAGTCGTCATTTTGCTTTTTTTACAGGGTGGGCGTCGGAGTGAGCCCCCGCACCGTGAGAACAAACATCACGTGTCTAAAGCGGATCTTCATCCGTGTGTGTCACACATCACGTGATCAGGAAGCAGAAATTCAATGGATTAGGAGTTTGTTTTGGGCCGCTGCTGTGAAAAAAACGATGCGCCGAACCGGAAATGCGTCTGGAGCGGCGGTTGGGCACCAGATTGTGAACGAACGGATAACGCTAGAAATACGGCGATTCTTCCTGATGTAAGAAGTGAGTCTACTCTTTCTTTTGGTAGTTTTGGCGTTTACATGATCATAGAGCACAATGTTCTGTGACTCTTCAAAAAACAGTAAAAACGCTCAAAAACGCTGGCAGTCAGGGGCTTTCTGATCAGAAAACGCTGGCAGTGAATGAGTTAAGGGGCGGGCACTTAACTCCTCTGCCACGTCACCTTGGTTGTGAATATAAATTTTGAAGACCTTCGACTAACAAATCCGTAACATAATTAAAATCAGTGATTCTGCTTTAAAGGATGAGTCACACCATGGGTGGAGTCTAATTTCACACACACTTCCTGTTAGAAAAATGCGCCTAAAGGAGGCGTCACCTGGCGGACCGAGAGAGCGGCACTGAGGCACCTCCCTCAACTCCCCCGCATGTGCTCTTGGAGTTTCTCAGTCGGAAAAACGAGTCGTTAACAAGTGTTCTCACACTCGCGTGTGCACACGAGCACACACACACAGCAGACTTACTGCGAACACTAGCAGAAAGAAATATCGATATTTTCTTTCTTACATCCCTATTATTTAGTGGAGATTAAGAAAAGAAAAAACAAAAAAAGTTAATGAAGAAAACTGGTGTTTAGTGCTCTCTCGTTTACTGTTGTGATTGTGCGTTCCCGTATCGCGGCCACGTAGCCTACGGATGATAGCCGACAGGAGGGGTGAGAGTTCTGTGACTGTGTTTGTGTTTAAAAGCTAGCTTGTTTAGCAGATTTGCCATTGCAGCTTCCATTTTCAACTTTTTGTTTGTTTTGATTGAATTCATTCCCACTCATAATAGTCTAATCTCTAAGGATGTGAACAACTCTAGTGCATCACTGAGCATTTGTTTCTGCAAGGCTGTGAAAGTCACGGTGAACATGGGGGTTTGAGGCTCAAACGGATAAGCTAGCACAAATTACAGCCGAATCCTCGTTTATGTTTCCCAGCGCTGCCCTTAATCCAGCAGCAGTCGCACCTCCTCACTTAGAAACCGCTCGACCCGGCCAACTCTGGAAATCTTTCCCCATTCACGGCACGTTCCACAGTAGCATGCATCTTAATCTGAAGAGACGGTTCCATTTCAGCCCGCTTCCAGTAACCTTCCCATTCATCGCTTCCCGCGTGCACCTTCAGCAAAAACAGGGAAGAGCCCAGAAATAGAAATGAAAGCAGATTATTTCAGATACTGCCAACAACTGGGTAGAGAGAGGAGGGAAAACAAGCTGGGGAGGAAACAAAAAGGAGATGCATTGAGAGAAAAGTCGTTACCATGTTTGGCTTTATGCTGTTTTCCCATCCGCAGGCCGGGATTATTAGAAGTGAATCCTATTGGCATCACTGTCTTCCTGCTTTAAAATAAAAGGAAGCAGGATTTCAATATCTGCAGGAAGGTGAAGATGAGGTTGCATTACAATGGATAGATATGTTAAATATGCCAAACACCCTGTGTATTGTCCTGAGTGAGAAGCAGTCTACCTGCTGTGCTGGTTTAAGACACACCGAGGGAACATCTAGAACATGTGAGAATGGAACACTGTAGAGAAACCAATCAGAGGAACAAACCTTATTGATGAGCTGAAGGTAGCTGATAAATTTACTGTTCAGTGCTGACTTGTTGAGCAGTAGTAACCCTGTGGAAAAATAAAAATATGACCTTTCAGTCAGAAAGGCGAGTTCAGAGAGGCGGCAAATAAAAGGAGAGATGTTGAGTCGAAACTCAGAAAATTACTACGAAAACGTTTTTGGGTCCAAATTAGAAAAACAACCTTCTTGTTTTTATATGCAACTGAATTTGGAGGTCTGCAGATGGAAATTAGCCAAAGGCTATAATCTGGCATATATATGCAACTGAACTTTCTGCAGATGTTGTGATTCTGTTTGCAACGTGCACTGGGGTGGTTCCTACAGGTTGAAGGTCATGGCTTTCAACTAGGAAAAAGGTAAAACGCTTCCTCTGGTCCGCCATTCCATTCCCTACCAATGATCATGGCGTGGTCAACGTACCAAGACCAAAAGGAGTTACAGAGGGAAAACGAGCTTTCTCCATAAGCCGTGTTTCTACTATCGGAGTTCCAGGAAATTTATTATAAAATTTCGACGGCTCGGTCCTCTCGCTGTTGTGTCTCTTTCAAGACTTTGCTACGATGTCGGTATATCACGACTGCTTCGGCAGTGAGTGATGTCACTGATCAGTGCCAAAAAGCATCCATGGACCTTAAAAACATTAAAGGTTTTAATTGGCAAAGTACGCCATGAGACGGCTGTGTGATGTAAAAAGCAACGTTCAATGACCAGAAGATGTACAGTTTTTTACAGCGCTCTGTGAATTATAGCGTTGGGGGGGGGGGGGGGGGGGGGGGGTTCCGACGCATTTTTCGGCGTTAGGAGTTTAACGGCGAGTTTAAAGCAGTGTGAGTTACTTTCTATTACACTTCACCAGCAACTCTTCCGGTTGTTTTGGTGACGACTGCTGAGTCACAACCAATCAGCATGAGTTAACCACAAGTCCCGCCCAGTATCTCTACCAGGCCTTTCTGAGTACAAACCCCAGTTCGGGTCCTGCGTTGGCCAAAAAAATGCTTTTTTGGGCCGGCCCGGAGAAATCGAGACACATGCAAACAAGGGAAGGTCTGATAAAATTACCCGGATGAACCAATAGTGGAAACGAGTCTATAGAGTAGCCAGCTTCATCATCCAGGAGGAGGAGAGCGGCTCCTCTGGATTAAAAGGAGTCAGCTGAGGTGGTCCAGGTATCTGATTGTGGAGGCTTCCAGTTACTTTCCACTGGGAGGAGACCCAGTATTCCATGTAGGGATTAAAGATCCTAACTGCAGACCCGGAAAAGAGCAGGAAAAAAAAACTGATGCTTTGTTCAACCAAACACACATAAAAAGAATTTCATTAAGGTAACTAGAAATTACTTAAAATTATGAAAAACAGGGATTGTACCCCACGTTTTAAATGCCACTGTGCCCCGTGTGTTGCCGTGGAAACATTTCAGCTCTCATCGATGTCACGGCGGGTTGATTGTTTCGAGCAGACCCCGATAGTCTAGATTTGAGCGTTCTTTGTCTTTTACAGAAACGTGAATCCTCAGTAGAGCCAAGTGAAAGAATCCAGTGTGTTTTTCCTTTTTCCTCACCAGCAGCAGGATGTGCGGTTGTTGTTCTAAGGGCTGCCAGAAATGTCAGCAACACACACCAGTGGTCACCAGCGGCGGTGGCAGGAGGAAGGAGGACAGAATGCTAATGGCTGAGCTGGAAAGGCCACAACATCTGAACGGCTGCTGAGGCACAAGCCTCACCTCCTGCATCCACACGCTCCAGGTGGTGCACGAGTAAACATTCAATCCTAAAAAAAGGTGGTAGCGTAAAAACACACACATATGACCATGAGCAAACTCAAATATTCCATCTAACCTCTTGGGCTGTGCTAAGAGAGCACCAGCTGTCACTGAGCTGCTGCAGAAGCAGACTTCTAGTTTTGATTTTTTCTGTGGGGGCTAACCTTTTTGCCACATCTCTAACCTTTCGTGAATCATCTGCTTCGGGGAGTATCTGCTCTCTGAAGCAGCTCACAATCCGTTGTTAGGCTGCTTAAAGTTCACGCTGTGTTGCAGATGCGGTGGATACACTGAATGGTTCATGGAGGATTAAAAAAAAAAATCCAATATGGAGACTCCAGGATCCAAGACCTTCTAGGACGAGCCTCACACCTGAAAAGACCTCTAGAGAACTTCAGCGCCTGCTTCAGAATGTCAACACTGAAGGCTGTCATCTCCTAAAAAGGCCTGAAAAGAATCACTCTGAAGGTCTGAAACCTACTTTCTGTTGTAGAACATAAAAATGGTATGGAGCTCTAAAAAAAATCAATGCTATCCCCAGATGAGCTTCACCTCTTTTCATGTTCTAACTCCAACTATCCATTTGGACGTGCGCGGTAAATGAATAAAGTCCTGTTTTGCAGCAGCTGCGGCACATTGGCTCATTATGTGGCTCACGTTCCCGCTCCCTTCCTGTGATTGTGTCAGCCTCATTGCCTGCACTATTGTTGAGCTGACTGTGTCCTCTCACGCCCGTCTCTCTCCCGCTTCACTCCATCTCCCTTTTGCTGTAATAGAGACCTATCGATTTCTACCCCGAGTGCTTCTCACGGGAGCAGCTGGCTGCTGCTTTAGCTTACGCCGTGAGCAACATGGGGGTTTTTCTCAGGTCAGTGAAGGCTGATAAATTAGGCTGCCTGTTGGATTTTAATTCCCAGGGTTTTAAATCACAGGATGCAGGTGACATTGAAAACGTATCTTCACAGCAAATTTAAAAGTTTAACACAATTTAACACCAGCGTTAGTTACTATACTAACTCTAACATCAGTGCTAATTTGACAGCTTCAGTGTTAAGAGTTACTATGATAACTCCGGTGTTAAAAGCCCCATTCCTGAACTTTGCGGATATATGCTCTTTGTCGCCCTCTAGAGGCTTGCTGCGTAACGTCACTGTCGCAAAATCAAATCTCTCTCTCGGGCATAAGAGGCATGTTTACATTCCTAATGTCAGGCAAAACAACGAAAACAAACTTTTCCACCTCCACACATTGAATAAATAGTTTTATCAGGACTGTATAACAACTTTATGCCCGACCAAACACAATAACCCCGGTGAAATCATTTATTACTTACCTAGCCATTAGCAGCACGGCTAGGTCAGAGTCCGTAGTTCATGCTGTTCTTTCTAAAAGAGCTCTCCAGCGAGGAAAAGACGGCCCAATAATAACTCTGGTCTTTGCTCTTGCTCTATCACGTTCTTCTTTTCTTTTCCTAGATTCCTCTGATACGGGATTTCTAGCTTTCTTTGGTGAAGCTGCCACTGCTACAGCGAGTCTACATTATACAATTATGGCAAGCCAAAGGGATAAAAAAATTGCGCATTCTAAACTCGCATTATGTCCGCCAAAACACTTGTTCAAGACACGCGTTTTGGCGGACATTTTGCTTGCTTTTAGAACACGCAAGTTTTTGCCCCCTTCGGCGTCAAAACGCACGTTCAGGACGCACATTTTGGCGGACATAATGCTAGGTTAAAACGCACTTTTTTTATCCCTTTGGTTTGCCATATATGCCGTAAAGCAACACCCAGTCAGTACTTCCGGTAGCAACCCAGAGCTCAAAAACTGTATAATGCGGTAAACAGACGTGGGACCCCCCAACACTATCACAGGTACGAAAATGAACATAATAGATAGTAGTATGACGCAAAAACTTTCCAAAAAGCATAATTTTAAGGTGTAAAAGTTGCGGAATGTTACTTTAAATTGTCAACTCCAGAAGAGTTAAAGTACCAACTGTCCAAAAAGAGTTAAATGAACTCTTACTGGTGTGGACCCATATAGACACTTTAAAAGTGCTGAAATCTACTCTGACAGTGTTAATTTGAGTGTGCTGAATTTGCTGTGTTTGATAAGACCTCAGCCTCCTTACCAGCACTCAGACACCTGCTGCATAAAACCATATACAGATTTGTTGTGTATTGCTAAACGGGACATATATGAATTTTTATCTTAAGTTATAATAGTTCTATGGTCAATACCAAACATGTTTATGATGTTCTTTGCTCTAAGTCCCTCTCACTTTTAGTGATTTCAGCAGATTTATTCTTGACATTTTCAGTACCTTCCAGAATGAGCCGTTTCAGGGCTCTGTCACTTTAAGAAAACAAGCTGGAGCTGGTCACGCCCACCCATCCCCCACTCAAGTTGCTATAATCTGACAAGCTCTGATATCTTGGAGGGGCTTGGGGCCCTCCGGCACCTCTATCTTGCTCGTAAGAAGTAGTTCTAATCTATTTCCCCATTTGTGACATCACAAATGGGAACATTTTGAAATGACTTGTTTTAGGCACAAAATACTGACAGAAAATGGATAGATGGATTTTTTTTTCATGTTTGGAGTGTTTATAGCAGCAGTACAGACCCACATGTCAGCACAAAACGATGCAAAATGTGAGTTTTGCATAGTATATTGGTATGAATGCGTTGTTCACATTAGCAAATAAATGGCTCCACTTATAAAATTTGTTTTTAATGCACCAGAGTTTAAATAAATAACGATTAATATTTCAGTATCCTAAAAACAGACATTTAACCAAAACTGTAATAATAGTAAACACAATAAGACAGCAACATTTCAAACAATTAGCCATTTAAATGATACTAACTCAAATATGAGGAAATTTACAATTTCTTATCTTTTATTTTTTTATTTTAGATTTTTAAAACTTTCACTTAAAGTGTTTAAAGTTTAAGCTGCAAATCAAAAATTACAGCCCACATAAGCAGTGACATATGGTCACTAACACCATGGAAGGTTACTGTAGGTCAGTCTCATCTGTTTTTTTTTCCTCTGACAGTTTTGAGATGATCTGAGGTCAGAATGACAAACATTTTGCAAATTTCAATCTTTTTTTTCTCTGCAGACTGAGGACAGAAGTTAAAACTGCAGTCAACAAACTTTAACTGTTTAAAAAGTTTTCGAGTTTTTGATGTGAGAAATCCAAAGAGCCGGTCGTCAACTAGCGTAGCCTAAAATGATGTCGGCTCAGAAACATTCTGAAGTTAAACTGCAGAATTAAACAAAGTTACAAAAAAAATTCATCACTTTCAGACCTGGTTTACAGTCTGAATTTAAAAAAAGCTTAAAAACTTCCAAAATTGATAATTTGGACGATTTAATCAACATTTATGTTGCGTCTAATTAGCTTTTGCTGCTTAGAATTGTTTAGTAAGAAGAATTCAGGAGCTGCAGCTACGTAAACGTGACTAAAAGTCATGAGAAATGTAAAAAAGTAAGTGCAAAGCTCAGATTGTTAAGAGGAATATATGTATTGTGCAGGAAAATTAACTGACTCTACTTAAATTTAAGTCTCAATTATTTTTTGCTTCCAGAGGAAATGAAGTCAAATGTGGTTTTGATTTAAATCAAAGCAATAAAGCAGCCCTATTTCCTACACAAACCAAAGATGCAATCAGGGAGGGGAAGTCAACAAAGTTGCACATACAGCAGGAAATCAAACGAGGGCTTCGGCCAGTTATTAATCAGGCTTTCCAGAACTGTCCAGATCGTAATCAGTGCTGGTTCCTAGGGTCTAATAGACTCCAGCACCGTGAGAGGTAAAGAGGGAGATAGCAGCAGCGTCGTCCTGTAGCCTGATAGCCTCTGGGCTGGTCGTCTGAACAGGACGGCGTTGTGCTTCAGCTCAGTCATTAATATTCACAAAGAGACGAGCGACCCGAGCCCATCATGGAACTATCGACGAGAGATTCAGCTGCAGAGCAGTCCGGCCCCAGGGAGGAGCGACGATAATAACAGGCCCCACTCTAAAAGGTTTTATTCGTCGTTTCTGAGTCAGACAGCGACAGTTCTGTAAAATTAAAGAGAAACAATATAGAAATGAATTATTAATTATTTAATATCATTTATTCAGTCTGACTATTTTCTGAAGATAAGGAGAATTTTAGAAGGTTCCAAAGCAAGTGGAAAAAATATCTTTTGCCTTTTTTGAAAACAAATAGCCTCTAATGTTCATATAGTTTATTTTAAAGCAGCTTGTTGCAGATTTAAATGACTTCATTTGACTATTAAACTAAACAACTTATCAGAACACAGGAGGTCAGGGGTCATTAATTAATGCTCAGACAAGAGAGCACACACATATATATATATATATATATATATATATATATATATATATATGCTCTTTGCTGTAACCACAGGAACATCCATCAACAATAACTGATTACCAACTTGTCATCTGATGAGAAAGAAAAGCTTTATGAAAGTAAGGAGGAAAATATCTGGAAAAGGAGGTAATTATGATGTAATAAAATTCATTTTAACTGAATTAATCTAAATATTATAATTATTTTATTTATATCTTTATATAATTATAATTTTGACTTTTATTTGGCTTTTTCTATTTCCTCACTATTTTCTAGGAAGTAATCCGTCACTGCATGTGCATATCAATTCCTGCAAAAAAAGAGAGAAAAAAGAAATGCAATAGATGCAAATAAAAAAAAGATATTCAGAGCAGGTTTTTTGGGGAGAAGAGGATTTGCATTTTTTTGTGCACTCAAGCAGATTCACATAGAATGTTTGATGACGTCTGTTTAAAATGCAGCTGCAGACAGAAACATTTCTAGTAACCCTGTTTCATCCAGATTCCTGTAGAGGGATTAAAAATGCATCCTGATAAATATAACTTATTATCTAGAGGGAAACATTGTAAAATATTAACTTGTTGTGAAGTCGCTTGTTAAACCTGCAGATTTGATCTTTTATACATGATGCATCCAGCAGTTTTTGGTTTCATTTATTTGTTTTTTGACCTCTTACATGATTTAAACTGTCTTCAAATGAACATCAACACATGTCCACTGGAAACTGCTTCTTTTTAGTGTCCTAGAGGAAAATGCAACTCTTCTTTCTCATGACTTGGACTGATGATTTATCTGTTCTTAGCAAACTTTTTTAGCTCCGTCCTCAAGAGTTTTGACTTTTCAAAAAGTCCAACTCAAACTTTAATGGCTGAATTATTTACATGGATGATGCTATTGAGCTCTTCTTGTCCTCCTCATTAATTGACACTTGTGGAATTCTGTAAAGTCCAGTGACCTTTTTATTTCTAAGTACAAATACTATCAATAATTTCCAGCTGCAGTTTCCAGATGTGCATCAATGGAAAAACCTGTCTGCCAGTGCTCTGTCTCTATGTTGCATAATCACACACACACACACACACACACACACACACACACACACACACACACACACACACACACACACACACACACACACACACACAAACACACACACAAACAACATAGGGCTCTTGTTATCAGGATATACTACAGCTGCTGGCTGTGTGTGTGTGTGTGTGTGTGTGTGTGTGTGTGTGTGTGTGTGTGTGTGTGTGTGTGTGTGTGTGTGTGTGTGTGTGTGTGTGTGTGTGTGTGTGTGTGTGTGTGTGTGTGCATTTATGGTTTGCGAGCCCAATTTGTCAGGTTACACACCCGCATTATGAGACCATTTGGTTTATGAGACCATTTTTGGTGGTCTCGTAATTCATGACTTTTAAAGTGCTGCAAATTTTTATAAAAGTAAAATCTAAATGTCGTTAGCTGATTAATACTGACTTTGTAACTGCTATTATCATTTTATTTAGTTATTTCAGCAACTTAAACTTTCTTTTGGTTTTCATGGCCAATTTAAAATTGGTTTCGTAAACCACGTCGCGTGTGTGGTATGCAGACCTCCAGGGTCTCATAACGCCCTTAGAATGTCACAGATGATTGTGTGTATTTTTTGATAGTTTTTATTTTATTTTTGAAGTGAGGCTTTTCTTCCATGGGTAAAATAGAACATGTTGACATACTTTTTGTGTTCACCAGATGCAAAGAATTCGTGTGTGTGGGATACAAACCACCATGTTGTCATGGTCTCATAAACCATTCAAAATGTCATAGTGGCATGTATGTATGTTCTGATAGGTTTTTCTTATTTTTTAAGTGAGCATTATCTTCCATGGGTAAAATAAAACATTTTGACATAGTTTTTGTGTTCAACAGATTACCTGTTTATGAGGAAATGTGTGTCCCCATAAACCACCACCAAGTCATAGTGGTTTCATAAACCATAAATGCACACATGTGTGTGTGTGTGTGTGCGTGTGTGTGTGTGCATTTGCATGCTCTCCTTGTGTGTGTGCGTGTGTGTGCATGCTCTCCTCGTGTGTGTGTGTGTGTGTATATATGTGCATGCTCTCGTGTGTGTCTGTGCATGTGTGTGCATGCTCTCCTTGTTTGTGTGTATGTGTGTTTGCTCTCCTCGTGTGTGTGTGTGTGTGTGCGTGCGTGCGTGCGTGTGTGTGTGTGCATGCTCTCCTCGTTTGTGTGTATGCTCTCCTCGTGTGTGTGTGTGTGCGTGCGTGTGTGTGTGTGTGTGTGTGTGTGC
>SSNS01000004.1:1148005-1203849 GCA_006937985.1 Aphyosemion australe | reverse complement strand
GTCGTTAGCTGATTAATACTGACTTTGTAACTGCTATTATCATTTTATTTAGTTATTTCAGCAACTTAAACTTTCTTTTGGTTTTCATGGCCAATTTAAAATTGGTTTCGTAAACCACGTCGCGTGTGTGGTATGCAGACCTCCAGGGTCTCATAACGCCCTTAGAATGTCACAGATGATTGTGTGTATTTTTTGATAGTTTTTATTTTATTTTTGAAGTGAGGCTTTTCTTCCATGGGTAAAATAGAACATGTTGACATACTTTTTGTGTTCACCAGATGCAAAGAATTCGTGTGCGTGGGATACAAACCACCATGTTGTCATGGTCTCATAAACCATTCAAAATGTCATAGTGGCATGTATGTATGTTCTGATAGGTTTTTCTTATTTTTTAAGTGAGCATTATCTTCCATGGGTAAAATAAAACATTTTGACATAGTTTTTGTGTTCAACAGATTACCTGTTTATGAGGAAATGTGTGTCCCCATAAACCACCACCAAGTCATAGTGGTTTCATAAACCATAAATGCACACATGTGTGTGTGTGTGTGTGTGTTTGTGTGTGTGCGTGTGCGTGCTCTCTAGCTCTGTGTATCTGGCTCAGGCAATTGGCCACAGCAATTTTGCAGGAGTGAACAATGACCTTTGACTCCATTACAGCTGATTGGATTGGACCCCCCCACCCCCCTGTTGGCAGCCCGCCCAGCACTACAACATGCAGCGACAGAATCAGAACTCTCTCTCCTCTCATATTCACTCATCCTCACCTCCCATCACCAAATAGCTTTCTCCTATTTTGCTCCAAAACAGCCAAACTTCTTTGTAGTCTTTTAAAATCATCATCATGAACAATATTTGAGGCTTTTTGATATTTTTTATGTTTGTCTTTAGACTTTAGCTCCTTTTTCTTTTTTTACTCATCTTCAGTTCAGTCCAGGAGAATTAAAGCACATCCTGCTGCATGTGCTGTGAAAAAAATGAGAAAATTGAACAAAACAAGAAATGTGGGTAACACTTTACAATAAGGGTCCCTTTATTAACATTACTTAGTGTGTTATTAAGCATGAATAAATTATTAAATAAAAATACAGCTTAACCATATTATGTAATGCAGACAGCCCCCTGGCCCTTTGTCCTGAAACTTAAAGTTAACAATACCGAAACGTTAATAAAGAGACCCTTTGTTTATTAATGCTTAATAACGTGCTAAGTAACGTTAATGAAGGGACCCTTTGTTTATTAATGCTTAATAACGTGCTAAGTAACGTTAACGAAGGGACCCTTTGTTTATTAATGCTTAATAACGCACTAAATACCGTTAATGAGGGACCCTTTGTTTATTAATGCTTAATAATGTGCTAAGTAACGTTAATGAAGGGACCCTTTGTTTATTAATGCTTAATAACGCACTAAGTAACATTAACAAAGGAACCCTTTGTTTATTAATGCTTAATAACGTGCTAAGTAACATTAACGAAGGGACCCTTTGTTTATGAATACTTAATAACACGCTAAGTAATGTTAACGAAGGGACCCTTTGTTTATCAATGCTTAATAACAAACTAAGTAACATTAACGAAGGGACCCTTTGTTTATTAATGCTTAATAACAAACTAAGTAACGTTAACAAAGGGACTCTTTGTTTTTTAATGCCTAATAATGCGCTAAGTAACATTAACGAAGGGACCCTTTGTTTATTAATGCTTAATAACGTGCTAAGTAACGTTAACGAAGGGACCCTTTGTTTATGAATGCTTAATAACGCGCTAAGTAACGTTAACAAAGGGACCCTTTGTTTATGAATGCTTAATAACGCGCTAAATAACGTTAACGAAGGGACCCTTTGTTTATGAATACTTAATAAAAAACTAAGTAACGTTAACGAAGGAACCCTTTGTTTATTAATGCTTAATAACAAACTAAGTAATGTTAAAGAAGGGACCCTTTGTTTATTAATGCTTAATAACAAACTAAGTAACGTTAACGAAGGGACCCTTTGTTTATTAATGCTTAATAACGCGCTAAGTAATGTTAACGAAGGGACCCTTTGTTTATTAATGCTTAATAACAAACTAAGTAACGTTAACGAAGGGACCCTTTGTTTATTAATGCTTAATAACAAACTAAGTAACGTTAACTAAGGGACCCTTATTGTAAAGTGTTACTGAAATGCGTAGTTTAATTTTTTTAACTACCCAACAATGTACACATCAGAAACTTTTTCATAGGTCAGTAATAATTGTCTTAAAAAAGCTTTATTCCCAAAATGAATGAAAAATGAACAAAGAAATGGTTTGAAAGCCCTTCAGGAAGCCTAAAGAGATCAAGTCCATTTTTTTGAAAATCACAAGAAAGTCAAACTTCTTTGAGGCTAAATAAAGAGTGACTCAAAGTACAGTGAATTCTTTTGATAAAGAAAGTTTTGTGTGAAAACTTTCCCCTCCTCGTGTCAGCTGATTCTCTCTGATTTCTTTGACTTCTGCTGCAGCTTTTTGTGTCCATTCAGCACCGCTGATCCCATGTTGGGAGATGTTTTGGTTGTAAACAGCTGTCAGAGCAGACTTGAGCACTCACTGGATTTCATTCTGCTGAATCCACTGCTGCACTTGATGCTGAATGACACCATATCCAAGATGTGTTTAGTTTTGCAGCCCTTCTCTATGAAACTGGAAAACTGCTGTCATGTAGCATCCATTTATTTTAAATGGGACATATTGCATGCTTTTGTGTTGTCATGTTGGTCTCTCAAACATCTTTACACACTTCTAACATGAACTAAATCTGCCCATCTGTTTTTTGTCAATGTTTGGTTTTAGGAGTTATGTGCTTAAAACAAGCCGTTTCAGAAAGTCCCTGTTTGTGATGTCACAATAGGGGAAAGTAGATTAAAACCACCTCTCATGTGCAAGAAAGAGCTGCTGCTGGAGGAGCAGAGGCTCTGCTTGAACACCTCTTGGATTTCTGAGCTTCTCAGCTTCTAGAAGCCTGACTGGAGGATGGGTGGGCGTGGCCAGCTGCGGCTTGTTTCTTTAAAGCGACAGAGCCCTGAAACGGCTCATTCTGGAAGGTACTGAAAATGTCAAGATTGAAACTGACGAAATTGCTTCATGAGAGGGATTTAGTGCAACAAACCTAATGTTTTTGTATCGACCATGGAAGTCACAATGTGTCTGAACATTAATTCTGTTTCATTTGGGAGTTAGCTTCTGCAGCATGTTGGTAAAATCAACAAAAAGACCAAAAATGTCCTTATAAAATGAACAGTTTCCATCTTTTAGCTATCCAACCAGGTTTTTGTGATAACTGTTGATATAAACCCAGTAAAAGGATGGTTTATTCCCAGTTAGGTTGATTATATGTTGCTCTTTTTTTGTTTTGTAGTTTGTACATTTTTGTTTGACGTTAATATTTCATCGCGTTGTTTTGACTCTTTAACTGCTTACCTGGAGTTGACCTCTGACCTCGTGGAGCCATTATACTGCGGTGCTCACTCAGAGTTAACGTCTTGAAAATGAACCATTAAAAAACTTCTTTAAAGTTTAATGAAAGGAGGCTGCTAGTTTGCTGCAACAGCTCTTAACATTTCAGATGAATGGTTGAACTGGAGGAGTTCTGAACGAGAACTTTAACACGTTTTTGTGAATGAGTGTAATTTAGTCATCTGGAAGCGGCGATGCGTTTGCAGTCCTATTTAAATCTGATTTGTTTGAACAACTGGTTTTGCAGATTTAGTCAAGCACATCTAAAGCAAAAGTAAACACAATTTACTTCAGCTGTACAGAAGCATGCTCGGCTCCAACCCCTCAAATAAAACACTAATGCAGAAAGATGAAAGATGGACTATGATAAAAGCATTTAGTGATTTTTCTTTCCCCGTAATCATGAAAGAAATATCTGTATGTGGCCAAAAGTGGCTAAATGCTCATGGCTGTTATGACTTTTTCTCTCACTGCATCCTCACTTTCCTCCATTTTTGTTCTTTTCTTTGATCTCTTCTTTCATTTCCTCCTTCTCCCCCCCAGTCTTTCTTTTCATCTTCCTCCATTATGACCCGCTGTCCCTCTCCTTCTTTCCGTCTCTGTCGCTGCTCGCCGCCCCGAGCGAAACTTCCCGGTTAAGGTCACTGTCGGCTCACATTAACGTACGTCAGATAAGTCCATCACCGCAGCTGTGTGTTTGTACCTCGACACACAAAAACAAACATGTTTCTCCCATCAGGTGAGGCGTGTTGGAAAAACACACAAAAACAAATTGGGACCAATTTGGCATCATTTCAGGTTCAGACTCCAGTGGCTTGGAAAACACACCACAAGCATTCAAAGAGAAAAACACCCCCGGAGTTCGATGGTACAGGTGCTTTTCTGGGTTTTATGCATTTTGGTGAAATTGTTCCCATTCTGGTCATCTGAATGTTTGAGGCTTGTTTCTCTTTAAGGCATCCCGTTTGTATATTTTATTACTTTTACCATACAGATTCTCAAGTTTATTATCCATATCCAGTTTATTTCTGCTTCTAACGGCAACTTGTTTTTCTGATCACGGTTCACATATCATGACTATAGGGGTTGAAACATGCCACCAAAATAAATACGTAAATAGAAATCTCCATGAAGTCATTAAATCATGAGGTTTGACTAAACTACAGGAATGTATTTATAATGAGCCGCTAAACACAAAATGTGATACACAGAAATCTGTGAAGGAAATAAATGGCACGAACCAGTTAGAGACTTTCAGCGAGATAGCAGCGAGCTCTGCCAGCTGTGTGAGTGTGTGATTAAAAGCTTACCTCTGCCACTGTTTACAAGGCTTCATTATGCTTCTACCACAGTCCCATCCCGGGATTTTAATTTGCTTTAGTGTGCGCTGCGCAGAGAACAATAAGGGTGTTTAAAACTTAATTTATGTGTGTACTAATGGTGATGAGGTTGTGACATCGTACTGTTCCTCTCCATGTCCTTAACCATGTTTTATTTAACAGGGAATTCAAAAGGGGGCCTTTTAAAGTCGTGTGGGTGTATAAACAGGGTTTCTGTGTTCGTGCTGGGATCTGCACTGTCAGATACGGTTTTTTAAACTCAGACTGCACAAGCATGCACACACGTGTGTGTGTGTGTGTGTGTGTGTGTGTGTGTGTGTGTGTGTGTGTGTGTGTGTGTGTGTGTGTGTGTGTGTGAATATTTGCAAGTGAATATGAGTAAGTGAACATTTTGTTATAATACTCTTGGACAGGACACAACACCGAGTTCATCAGTGTCTGTAATTCATTGTTAAAGAAGCTGAAACTTTACTATTACAGGAGAAATAAAACAAACACATGATTTACATGGTAATGAAAGCATTAGCCTGTCTTTGACAAAGCTCCAAATGGACAGAAAACAAATATTAATTATCTCCTTTAATCCTCTGATATGTTTTATATTCTGAATCATTTGAGATGGAGGAGGGGGACTCGGGCACTTCAGCCTGATGAAGCCTTTGTCGAGAGGATAATGATGAAGCAGAAATGAACAAATGTGTGCATTTGTGTGTGTGATAGCTGGCAGAACTTTCCCAGCATGAACGGGCCTGAAATCTGCAAAGACTTTCAGTTAAAGGGAAAAAATGATCTCATCAGACATTCCTACTGAAAACACAGCCCCCTGCATCAAAACAAAACATAAAATGTTCAATATCCCAACAGAAAATGTGCTTTAACAAACAGAATTATTCATTTAAAGGCCCATCAAACAGGAAGTAGATAACAATGCTTAATATTACTCACTGGCAACCACTTTATTGCTCAACTGCATTTGTTGATTACTAAATACATGGAGCGAGAATCATGTATCATTGTTCCTTTTTATGTCTGAATTATAAAGTAATCCTCCAACAATGTGTCCCTGCATGATTTAAGTTGGAGCAAAAATGCATTTGCCAGTTTTTACTACATTCTCTGGCAAATTCTGATGCTGCAGCTTATTGTGACAACACAGTTTTTCCTTGTAGCCTTCTGTGTTGGATTTCCAGTTGGACCATTATACTCATCTCATTCAAATTAATGAAATACAGCTTTTATTAATACTAAATGCTGCATGAATGCTGTAGATTTCCATATAATTTTTGCATAAAAAAATCCAAAATAATGATATATTCTGAAAAAGAAATGTTGGGGGCTTGTCCGGGATCTGTAAATTGTTTAAATCTAGTGTTTTCTTTGTTTTTCTCCCTGATTATTACATTTTAGTTGTCTTAAGAATTGATCATTGAATGGGCAGCACATGTAAGCACCAACGTGAGAGAGGATTCACACAGAAATAAGTTTTCCCGTTTGTTTTTATGTAACAAGCAAAAAACATGTGTTTTGTTGGCCTTTAAACTACTGAAAATGTAATGCTCTGGACAGATGGCTGCATGTGGAGATGTTGGGGATTTGCAAACCACACTACCACGCTGTGTTACTCATGCTGCTGAACTACTTTTGCCTCAGGTGAAGAAACATGTCTAAGAGTCTACTCAGGATGTTGCCCTGGGAAAAGATTGGCTGGAAGAAGGCAAAGTGGGTCATCACAACTGAAAATTACAGTCTAATGTTACACATGTATGGTGGTGAAATTAGCCTAGAGGTTGAGTTGTGCTGTCCCACAAAATCCTGTAAAAGCAGAAAACTCAAAACATGATAACATATGGTGGTTGTTCCACTGGGGTTATTTGTTATATTTTAAAATTCTTACCAACATAATCATTTTAAATGTCCCTCCAGCATTAATAATCATTGGATTTTCCTTGAGGTGTTTATTCAGTCAGCTCTTTTAAATCATGATTGGTGTTTCTTGATTCAGAACTCACAAAACTTATAACGTTGCGGTGTGAATTTTGTTGTGATTAAAGAATCTTCACCGCTAAGATGATTTTACAGTGTCACTGGCAGATGTGCAGTTTTCATCATTTGAAAAATTCTGCTGGAATCTGTCTGAGACCTAGTTTTCTCCTGTAAAGTTAGACCACATGCAGAGAAGAACCTGAATAACCTGTCAATCTCTTTGCAATATTTTTACCTAGCTTCATGTTTCATGTCACAAGAAGGACTCAGAATCACCTGCTGATGCTACATTTTATCCTCATGGGTGACTTGGGTTTGCTGTGTTGGAGATGCTGACAGCAGTTCACCAATTCAAAATCAGCAAACTGTTTATTGTGCATAAACGGCTAAAGACTGATTGTCCAGTGTTGTCTACAGTCCTCTCTGTTGTTTTTAAATAACGGATTCAAGAAAATGCAAATGATAACAGCAAAAACATTTTTAATGTAAGCTCTTTTTTACAAAAGAAAAACAAGCCTAAGGAGTTCAATTCCTCCATGGTACCCTATATCCATTAACTCTTATGTTTGGATGAAAGTCACTCAGTTTCTCGCTTGTTTCAGTAACCACTTTTTCCTTAGTAGGGTCGAAGGTAGATTGCGCTTATTTCAGTAGCTACTGGGGCAAGAGGCAGCGGACACCCTGTACATATCTCCAGTCCATCACAGGAACAGACAACCAGTGAAAAACTCACTCACACCGAGGGACAATTTTAGTTTTGCCAATAAACCTAACATGCATGTTTTTGGTGTGGAAGCTAGCCTAGCAGGCCAGCCCATATATATAAACAGAGGTAGGGGGCGGAATCTACAGTTGTCTTTCAAACTGTCTCTGCACGCAATTGGAAAGCACTAGGACCAATCAGATCAACGAACAACGTGACGTATTCATAGTGATGGAAATCAAAGCCATATTATGCAACTTTTTCACATTTCTAAATCGTGTTCTTGAGCCAGTTTGTGCTAAAATTACAGGGTTAATGAGATGTCACTCAGACCCCCACCGCCCTCTATGACCAGAATACCGCACTTGCAACTTCAGAGTGGCGGTCCGGTCCCTGTTGGACTTGGGAAAAATGGAGCTGACATGCCTGGTGCTGCAGTCTGCTTCCAGCACGTTTCCTGCATGTTTTAGATCATGAACACAGCTGATTTGTTTGATTTAGTGATGAACCGCTCCTGTAGACACTAATGAAGGCTGAGGAGACATTTCAGCAGTAAGATTAAGAATGCACACCGAGGAGATGAGTTTCACTTTTGCTTTGACCACAGATAATTAATAATGGACACTAGGGGGTGCTAAAAGCAATAAAACTGCCAAGTGTGCCTTTAAGTACCTCTATCTTCTCTAGTCTGAAAGAAAAGCCAGAATCTAAATCATCCAAAGCAACGTTCTTGACCCGCCGCCGTCTGTCTTGTGTTCTATTGCAGCTCTGCTGTCATCATGAAAACCAAAACTCTGCTGTAATGGTGCTAAGCCCGCCCAACGTCTCTCCACTATTATAGAGCGCTGGGATTGGCCCGGTCTAAACTTAGCTGAGCCAATGGTAGACCTCCTGAAGCTACAATTGAGCGTGGCTAGATTGATCTGCAGAGCAAACATTTTTGCTACTGCTACGGTTCGTCTAGATTTCCCATGCATGCATGGGGAGAACATGAGATTTCCACTCAGAAAGGCTACAGCCGGGATGTGAGCCTGTGACCTTCTTGCTGCAAAGAAACGGGTCGACCATGCAGTTCTACAATAACCTCTATTTAGTTTAGCAAGGACAAAAAACCTTTTTCTGACCTACACTGACTGACGAAGTGTCAAAAATAAGGAAAAGGTTCATTTTTAAGTAATTAAATAAACTAGTTCATGCTAGTATTAAAATATAAAAAGCATAACTAATCTGCTATTGTCTTTTATTTTGTTGATTAAACTCAAAAAATGGTGACAAAATCCAGCTAAATGATTGCAATAAAACTGTGTTTGTTTATTTCATCTGACTCCCTGAGCCACATAAATGGCCTTTAGTGGTAATGTTCTCTGATCCTTATGAAGGAATTGGGAGAAAATGATATTTTTACTCTGTTTGCATCAGTTGGCTTGTCTCATCCAGGTCATAAATTTAAATTACTTTTTTTTTCTTTAATGAAAATGCACTCCAGGATTTTCTAGTCCATCACAAGCCGTTATTCGTGTTTGGATTACGTTAAACCAATCACATCAGCAGAGTAATTGGTCTCGGATCAAAATAAATAATAAATCTTGATTTGATTCGATATCCGTATATACGTCAAAAACTAAAACCTTTATTGTTTTTATTTTTTAGTTTAAAACCTGCAAACAAATAAGCTGTGGCATCAAATCCAATTAGTTGTTGTGCATATATGAGTCTTAAAATGCAAAAATAAATCAAATCCATCTGCTCTGAAACGCCTGTGTGACGCGTGGGAGAGTCTGTCAAGGTCCCTCAACTGCTCCCAAACACACTTTTTTAACAGTTACATTCAAAACTCTGTTTGCCTTCAGTGTTCAGAATCCTGATTCTTTTTCTGAGTTTTGTAAAGAACTCTCCAGCTTCTCCTCCGCTTTGCCCTGAAGTCACAGCCAGATTGGGATTTGATAACTCCAGCGTTGTTTTCCTGTTTGACTTCTTCTTGATCTGTTTCTGTCCTTCAAGCACAACCTGCCTTCCCTCTCCCTCCATCCTTCTCCTGCTCTTCTTTCCTTTCTACCTCACTTCCCCTCCCCTCCCAGAACTCCCTCTCATCGGCTGGATGAGAGAAAATGAGACATCTGTCTAGAAATCAAAAGTGCAGGGCATCTCGTCTCCACATGAATTCCAACACACCTTGTAATTGCTGTCAGTGAGCCCTCCGACAACTCATTTAATTGCTTTCCATCCAATTTATGGCGAGATTGGGGAGGCAGGAGGAAAAAAGAAAGGAGAAGAGATGATAAAAGGAGTAAAAAGGGGCAGGGGAGGTAAGGGAACCGAGGCACGGTTGCTAAGCATAAAAAAGAACGGCAGATGATCGATCAAAGATGAGTAATATTTCATAAAAGTGAGGGCATTTATGGCATGAGGAGAGGTTATTGGCTTTGCTTCACACTCCAGAATCTTATGACGGTCGTGCAATTAGCGCAGCCCTCATTAATATTAGTGACTGGAGTGGAATAAGGGCACCAAGTAACGATTCTAAGTGGGAGGACGGAATAGAAGCTGCTATTGTCGCACAGACTCTCTGCATGGTATAATTGGTATAAGTGCTGCCATTAAGAGTCCATTGAGCTCCATAACATTGTATTTTTAATTGTAACTCTTTTTTTTTATATTTCTTCTGGTTCCACATCCTTAGATAATGTAGCACAGTTAGAAATCTAGCTGCACACCATATTGGCATTTGTCTGCAGGATTTTGTTTTACAGCTGCAGGAAAATCTGACAGCAAAGGTACCACTAGTTTGACATCGATATGAAAAAAAGCCTTTGTAGTGGTGCTGAAGTCTGCAAGAGCCAGAAATAAAGAAAAGATCTATAAATAGTGGTCACTGGTCAAAGACGAACCCCGGCACCAATCGTTCCTCCTGATAAGAAGCAACACGGTGAATAAAACACGAGACGGGGGGGCCGTGTCGTCGCGTGTTGCCAGTTAAATTTTTCCTCATCGGCTGCCAGAACTCACGTTTTATTCCAGAAACAAATCCAAACGCATCCTTTGTTGTCTGTTTTTTTTTTATTCTCTTCTCTGCCTGTCAAAGCCAAGCCGACGTTTTAGATACCCTGCTTTTACTCTGATGTCAGCCGACTCGAGAAGCAATTACTTTGCAATGCTAACGGGAACAAAGAGCGTCTGCTAGCAACAAGCGGCAGCAGAAACCTGTAGAACCCAAACGCCTGGGAGGAATTGTTACCAAATGGTCCGTGTATACCGCTCATGCAACACTATGCATGAACAAACTGGAATGAAAGAAAGTAATACTGCAAGATTTTGCCTTGACCTCAGGAAAGCAGCTCTTATAAAACAGCTTTTCTACTGAAGATGGGCCAGTCTGGTTTCATCGTTGGCAGCTGAGTAGCATTTTAACACAAGCAAATACAACTAAAATTTAAAAATAAGGATAAATGTAAATGTATGCACAAAAAGCAACATTTTCTCATTTCAATGACATGCTGTTCTACCAGAAGCATCTCCGAAGGCCTTGGTATGCTCTCCTGTGTCTGGAGCCTTGCAGAAACACACTCGCTCTCACTCATACTAATTGTTGGGTCGGCTGGACTACAGCCTTTAGGCCCCGCCCTAATGGATGGTGATAATTTGCTACTTTATCAACTGTTTACTCCAAAGACGAGAAGAAGAAATGTCGAGTGATTTGTCACAATAAAAGTACCAAAATGTTTGTGTCCTTGTGGTCCCTGGGTGATAAATGGTCTAAATGAGGGTGGTCATTGGTCTGCTGTGTGTTTGGTGCCACGTTGTTTAGAGACCAAGTTCTCAGAGATGTTGTTTTTTACTTATATGATCCGTCACTCTGAGTTTAACATGCAGGCTAAACGTGAAAATAGGCTTCTACCCCTATTTCCTGCATTAGCCGGTGAAAATTACGACAGGGAAGGCTGTTGTTGGTTTAGCTTCCAGGAAACAGAAGAGAACGTTCCGGCTAGTAGAAGCTAACCGTTAGCATTAGCAACTCCACCACTCAGCAGAACTCCTCCAGGCTTGTGTTATTTGTGGAGATAAAACATCAACGTTGCAGAGCAAACAGAGTCAGTGGTAGAGTCACGTTGCTGTTAGCCAATCAGAGATCTCCGACTATCAGGAAATAAGCCTCCAAAACCTGCCGTGCTCTGCTCTCATCTTCTCTGGCTAACTTTTACTTCATGAAACAGGAGCGCCAGAGCTTATTTCTCAAAGAAATCGACTCACAAGGCATTCATTTATACTAGAGACCACTACTAATGTATTGAAAGAAACAGTGAACTTGGTCTTTAAAGCAACATTCCGCAACTTTTACACCTTAAAATTATGCTTTTTTGTAAAGTTTTTGCGTCATAGTATTATCTATTATGTTCATTTTCATACCTGTGATAGTGTTGGGGGGTCCCACGTCTGTTTAGTGCGCTATACAGTTTTTGTGCTTCGGGTAGCGACGGAAGTAGTGACTGGGTGTCGTTTTACGGCAGAATATGGTAAGCCAAAGGGATGAAAAAACGCGCATTCTAAACACGCGTTATGTCCGCCAAAATGCACGTCCTGAACGAGCGTTTTGACACCAAAGGGGGCAAAAGCTCGCGTGTTCTAAAGCGAGCATTATGTCTGCCAAAACACGAGTCTTGAACGAGCGTTTTGGCGGACATAATGCGAGTTTAGAACGCGCATTTTTTTATCCCTTTGGCTTGCCATAATTGTATAACGTAGACTCGCTGTAGCAGCGGCAGATTCACCAAAGAAAACTAGAAATCCCTTATCAGAGGAATATAGGAAAAGAAAAGAAGAATGTCATAGAGCAAGAGCAAAGACCAGCGTTAATATTGGGCCGTCTTTTCCTCGCTGGAGAGCTCTTTTAGAAAGAACAGCATGAACTACGGACTCTGACCTAGCCGTGCTGCTAATGGCTAGGTAAGTAATAAATGATTTCACCAGGGTTATTGTATTTGGTCGGGCATAAAGTTGTTATACAGTCCTGATAAAATATTTATTCAATGTGTGGAGGTGGAAAAGTTTGTTTTCGTTGTTTTGCCTGACATTAGGAATGTAAACATGCCTCTTATGCCCGAGAGAGCGATTTGATGTTACGACAATGACGTTACGCAGCAAGCCTCTAGAGGGCGACAGAGACCATATAACTGCAAAGTTGCGGAATGCTGCTTTAATAGAAGTTTTGTTGTCACAAATCTCGATTTTAGCATCATTCGTGACAAAAAACATACTTACCTTTTTTCCAGTGGGAGCATTCCATCTTTTTCCAGTTGAAAGTAATGGTCTAAAACCTGGAAAAGTTGACCCACATCCCAGCTGCTTCCTACTTGGCAGTAAACCGAGCCCACTGAAGGTCATGGCTTGAAGATGCTAACCCTGAGATTTCCAAAACACGCTTCACCCTTCAACGAGAGAAATCCAACTATTTCCTCTCTGTGCAATCGTAACAACCTGGCCTGCAAGCAAGTATACAAGTAGTAGAACCTGGCACATCTGGACAAATAAGTCTAGGTGGCACATTTTTCACCGTGTCAAGTCAAATCAACAAGAATGGGAAAGCCTGCTGAGATAGGCTGGATGATTGAATATATGGATACAACATAGAAGATGCTTTCAGATGCATTTTTGCTAAGATTTCACACCCAAACCCCTAGTTTAGAGAACATGCAAACAAAGGTGTAAGTAAATATCACATTTGGACCGTGCTAGTCAGTAAAAACATGCAACTTAAAGCTCTCATTCACTCTTTTTTTTAATAAATCTGCTGCAGTATCTAATAAGAATGAATGCCTCTGGCACTCCTGTTTCAGGGAGCAGAAGTTTGTCCAGGTGGGGCAGAAAAAACAGGACTTGTAGTCTTACTCATTAATATTCATGATATGCAAACATCCCGACGCTGATTGGCTAACAGGAACACGACTCATAATTTTCTTTCTTGGGTAAAAATGCAACGTTGATGTTTTATCATCACAAATATCAGAAACCTAAACACGTTCCGCCATGTTTGAGGAGTGTTTAATGGTAACAGTTAGCTTCTACTAGCTAGAGACACGCTCTGCTCTCATAAGCCAAAGTGGGCGGGGCCATGGATGCAAATTTTCCCAGTGACGTAGAAGATACTGTCTTTTTCTGACCCAACTGTTTTCTCGCCTAATGCAGACGATGGGAGTTGAAGAAAATGTTTCTGCTCAGCTTGCATGTGCAACTCGAGTGAGTGATCGTATTTCAAAACAAATATTACACAAATTCTTGGTGAATGAGCCCTTTAAGGATAATTTAAAGCCATACTATGCAACATTTTCATATTTCTAAATCTTGAGCCAGTATGTGCTAAAATGACCCTTTACAGGGTTAATGAAATGTCACTCAGACCCCCACCACCCTCTATGGCCAGAATACCACACTTGCAACTTCAGGGTGGCGGTCCGGTCCCTGTTGGACTTAGTAAAGTGGAGCTGACATGCCTGGTGCTGCAGTCTGCTTCCAGCATGTTTCCTGCATGTTTTAGATCATGAACACAGCTGATTTGTTTGATTTAGTGATGAACCGCTCCTGTAGACACTAATGAAGGCTGAGGAGACATTTCAGCTGTTAGATTAAGGTGTTAAAAAGACAAACGCACAGCGAGGAAACAAGTTTAGCTTTTGCTTTCACATACAGACACTAGGGGGTGCTAAAAGCAAGCCAAAACTGCCTCGTATCCCTTTAAAATTTTATAGGAGAATGAGATATTACCATTGAATGAAATATGTTTACTGGTCATGTCCATCATCCTTTTGAAGCCAGGTGTGAGAACAAGGAAACGTACAAAGTGCACATAAGAGATCTGCATACGTCCTCCTGGTTGGTGACAGGTTGCATGAGAGCCTTTGTAGAACAAATTCTTTCAAGTACCTTCAGTGCTGCTTTAGACCCTGGTTCATCTGCTAGCTCAGACATACGGACTCTCATTTCACAGCGTGTCACACACACACACGCACGCACGCACACACACACACACACACACACACGCACGCACGCACACACACACACACACGCGCACACACACACACACACACATATCAGAGCGAGCAAAAAGCAGAAATCAGGACATCTCTGGGATGGTGCAGCTCCATCAAAAACGTCAGACTGAGAACATGTACGGAGAAGAAATACTAAACGAACTGTGTCATTCCTAAAGAGTCCTGGATCTTTGATCAATATTTATGAGAATCTCTGGAACATTCTGGTTTGTGGGAGGGAAGTTTACTTCAGAATGAAGTTAGAGTAAACTGAAGCTGGCTTGATTAAACGTTACCGATGTAGGCTCGTGTGAGGGAATTCTGAATAGTTTAAATGTGGATATTTAAGCTAGTGTTTATTACATTGATTAATGAATATTTCTGTTCTTTAATATCATTGTCTGAATATTATTCTACTATATTATTATTATACTTTATTGGGTACATTTTGAAATTTGCCAAAGTAATAAAAGTGTCTTGAACATATTAAACAAACTTTGATATTACTTTTAAAAATAAATCTAGAGACTAAAATAAAAATATTCCATAGCTAACTCAAAGCTAAGAAAACATGCTGGCATTAGTCGGGTTCTTTCTATTTCAAGTTATGTGGAAAAAATGGTTCCAAGTGTTGATTTTAAAGTACTGAACTTTTGTTTCCATTCTAATAAATCCCTGCACCCAGTTTTAATTTTCCTCAGTGTTTCAGAAGGAATACAAGTGTGTGTTTGTGTGTTCAGAAAAGTTTAGTTCAACCCAAATCAAACTTTTAGTGAACTCTAGAAGCAAGGGAGCTGGAGAGAGAGGCGTGGAATAAAGAAAGAAGAGGCTGGAGGGCTGGAATAATTGGAGGGTAGACGCTGGATAGAAGACATGAGGGAGTGATCATCGGAGGCTGAGCTGCAAAACACGGCCGTTATTATCCAGCATAAAAAACTAGATTTGTCCAGGCGATGTAAAGAACGAGGCGAGTGGGACAAAGGCAGGACTTCCAAACTCCTAACACACACACACACACACACTAGAACAGGGATTTATTCAGTAGAAAATCTATTCAAATCATGACAGAGTAGGAGTATTAAAAACATAGACCTCTCTGCTTCCAGTGGAACAGGGTGTGTGTTGGTGGGATGGAACTACAGACGCTTGAATGCAGATGCTACCAGCTGCAGCGCAGGGATTGAAGCCCTCATCCCCTGAACCCCTCTGGAGAGAGAAGGAGCTTTAACGGATGGAGGGTAAAAATAGCAACGGCACTGAAATAGAGAGCGATCCGTACTGCCAACACGAGCTCACAGTCCTGTGGAGGGAAACTGGTACCGTCACCGCTGCCAACACGGCCTCACTTTCCTGGTCTCTGCGTCACGTCAGCTTGACAAATGCTCGATTTGGTTTAATCAACTCGTTAAGCAGTTCTCACTTTGACTGATTTAGTCCTGATTCATCCTGATATTTACAATGTTTCATTAAAAATGGGAAGTTGATTATTTTTTGAGGATGAAAGTCACTTCCTGATGGAAAAAACTCAGATGAAGACAATGTTCATGTAGATGTTTAAAAAAGTGTCATGAGCAGCAAAGTTTAAAATCACATTACGGAAGAGGATTAGGGCTACTGAAAAGAAAAATAATTCTCACTATTTTTCTCAAAATTCTGACTTTAATCTCTGAAATCTGACATTTTTTCCTCAAAATTCTGACTTTAATCTCAGAAATTTGACTTTTTTCTCAAACTTCTGACTTTAATCTCTGAAATTTGACTTTTTTCCTCAAAATTCTAACTTTAATATCAAAAATTTGACTTTTTTTCCCCCTTTTTTTATTCTGACTTAAGTCAAAAATCTGAATTCTGAGAAAAAAAACAGAATTCTTTTTCATTTCTTTTTTTCTTGTCAGTGGCCGTAATCCTCTTGCGAATAATTATAGATGCAATTTTTCATTATTTTCTTGAAAGATTTAATAAAAAATATGAAAATTTCCTTAAAATATAAAAGTTTTAAACCAGGCAGTAATGAAAGGAGACAGCAGTCTGGATAGGAGGCGCCACGTGTCGATAGGCAGGGCAGGCAATTGCTCGGGACCACCAGGTGCCGTCAGAGGGCCGACAAGCTTTGAGCCAAGTCAGAACTGAGGCAGCAGTGAGACAGTTAACACCTGTCCTTTGACAGAACTGTTGCCTGTCTCACACTCCCTGACAGGGCTCGACTACTCAGCCTGAGACGGCCGCACACTTCCTCATCGTTTTGCTTGGGTCTCCATGACAACCTCGCAGGTGAGAGTCATCTGACTTTGGAGAATCTGAGCAGCTTTCATGATGACCTCTAATAGTTACTCACATCAGGGCTCATTTAAGAACATATCTGGAAGAGAACTTAGCACACCTCAGTACGTTTGCATGAAAAACTTCTTCATGCACAATTTCTCCAGAAGAACCCCCACCCCTGATAAGCCGAGTCCCCTAGGTGTTGTTGCGTCTCCCTAAGCAGCAGTTCTGCTGTGTATAATGTGGCCTCTACAAATGTACAGAAAACGGCATGTTGTCTTCTCCATCATAATCCCTTTTTTTTCTTCTGGCTCCTAGTTGTCGGTTTGGGACTTGATTCTGCAGAACTGAGTCACAAACAGTGTTTGGCAGGATGCATGAAGCATCCTCTGTGGACGTAATTATACACAGCAACACTTTTGTTTGAGAAGATGGTGACAAATATATTACACGGAAGTGAAGAGTTTTAAAAATACTTGATACTCTGAGTAACAGTCTGTCTATCGCAGGTGTGATAATGACTATGTATGTGAAAGATAACTACCTAAGGAATACTAATAACTGTGGACAATGTCATGATGGCGACTCATGTAGGATGTGACTCACTTCCTGTCGGATGAAAGTTTACATTCATGAAAGAAATGAGAAAAGGCTAAGGGATGTGTACGATCAATGCATATTGATCCATCATTAAAGAAATGTATTTGTATTCTTAATATAATGTTTCAGCCGTGTGTGAAGCAGCTGGGATGAGAATCAGCTCGTCTAAATCTGAGACCATGGTCTTGAGTCAGAAAAGGGTAGAATGCCTTCTCCAGGTCAGGGACGAGGTTCTGCCCCAAGTGGAGGAGTTTAAGTATCTCGGGGTCTTGTTCAGGGACAAGATGGAGCGCGAAATCGATGGCGGATTGGTGCTGCATCTGCAGTGATGCAGGCGTTGTACCGGTCTGTCGTGGTGAAGAGAGAGCTGAGCTGGAAGGTGGATCTCTCGTTTTACCAGTTGATCTACGTTCCAACCCTCACCTATGGTCACGAGCTTTGGGTAGTGACCGAAAGAACGAGATCACGGATACAAGCGGCCAAAATGAGTTTTCTCCGCAGGGTGTCTGGGCTCTCCCTTACCCCTACTGCACACTAGAAGCATCAGCGTCGTGGAACAGCAGCAGAACGTCGCCGCTTCAAATAGAATTCATTATAGTCTATGGGGGTGATTCAAACCAGCCACGACGCGGCAATTTTCAGATGCGTCCCAGAAGCGGCAAGCCGCGCCGCTAAACATAGGATTGGGTTCTATTTTTTTCCGCGTGCCGCTTCTGGGATGTGTCAATTTCTGCAGTTAACATAGGGCTAGACAGGAAATCACTCGGTTTCAGTGTAAAATGCCTGGTAATTTTCAAAATAAAAGTCTATCATATCTATGTAGATTACGTCTATACGAGTGACCTCATGGCTTATTTACTTACCGCATCATTCGAGAAGTGCAGCGGTGTGTTTTTCATGACTTTAATCATGGCAGTGGAGAGGAACAACATTATATATGACATTAAACAGCGATGTCACACGTGAGTTCCTTCTTTTTGGTTTAATGGCGGATGGCATAAACAAACCGTGACCTTTGAAGTCTCGAGGGATTTTGTGATCTCGCGAGTCGAGCGAGGAGCACGGCGGAGAAGCCGCTTCACGGCGGCCTCTCCCGGTATGCACTGGAGTGCCGCAATTCTCACGAGTAAACCATTCCGCTGCTGTTCCGCACCGCTGATGCTTCCAGTGTGCAGCCGACGTTAGAGATAGGGTGAGAAGCTCGGTCATCCAGGAGGAGCTCGGAGTAGATCCGCTGCTCCTCCACATTGAGAGGAGCCAGTCGAGGTGGCTCGGGCATCTGGTTAGGATGCTTCCTGGACGCCTCCCTGGTGAGTTTTTCAAGGCACGTCCAACCGGGAGGAGACCTAAAGGAAGACCCAGGACACGCTGGAGGGACTAGGTCTCTCAGCTGGCCTGGGAATGCCTTGGGATTCCCCCAGAGGAGCTGGCCCAAGTGGCTGGGGAGAGGGAAGTCTGGGCCTCTTTGCTTAGGCTGCTGCCCCTGCGATAAGCAGAGGAAGATGAGTGGACTGATAGATTAACTTTTGTCTTTGCAGTCTCAAAGAAAATAAAAAAAAAACAGTCTGAGCAGGAATATGATCTACAGAAAACCCTTTTTGATTGAAGCTTTCCCAGCAGAAACTCCTCTAACAGTCTGTCTGTGTCCAGAGTCAGTAACAAAAAACAATAAAGAGACAGAATTCTTTTATTTTATAAAAGAGTCCGCTTGTCAAAGCTGAACACAAAGATGCAAAACTGATGTTTGATCCTACACTCGGTACGGGTCTGGGGTCAGGGTGACGCCATCACAAAGACTGACGTTTCACTTTCATTACCGTGAGCCCGGCTGACTGAAGAGGGTATTTTCTGGGAAAACGAACAAGGCATCGTCTATATTTTATGACTTCTCCTCACTCATGTTAGTCTGATGCTGCCGGGAAGGCCAGGGTCCAGCTCATATTGTTATATGAATTGTCTAGCCTTAACACGAATACATTTCTTTGAGCAGAATTATTTGTATTCCATCTTGTCAGTGTTTCCAGAAAATGGATAGGTGTGTGGGAGTGTGCTTCTGCCTGCGTGTCAGGGGTTATCTTTATTTGTGTGTCTATGTTTTTCCTCCTAATCTCCTGCAAAAGTCGTTTATATGCAACTAAAATATCCTTGACACCAACTTTCACATAAAATGTCTTTTATTCTCCAGGTAGAGATAATTAAGTTAATTGCATCCTGCTTTTTACAGATTATGCCTCGTCTTCATTGATGACATGATCAGTTCCACACATGTACATCTTTGGCCCAAGCATCCCCAAACTGGAGTACATAAAAAGTTTTGCAGCTGCATTTTCCTAATGTTTCTGTATAAACACCTCTATAGTGTTATTTTTGAGGTTTCAAACTGCATCTGCCTTTTTCCAAAGAGATATTGAACCTGAAAGTCATTTTGCAGGTAGAAACATCTATGACACATAAACAGATCTTAAAAAATGTCACAGGGGTTCCCTTTAATATTTGACTAAAAGTAATCTAATAAACCTCGTGGTTACAGAAATACACTCGTTTTATCATGGGAATGTCATTTTTGAGCAGATCTGTTAAAAAGAGGTCTAGGGTTCATTAGAGGCTCTAGGGGCGGGGCCAGATGAGCATTTGCCCCCTGAAGGGCCCCTGTGTCACTCAACTGTCCTTTAAGGTGGATGCAATTCCAAGTCCAAACACTAGTGGTGCTAATGAGCAAAACCAGAATTTCCAGTGTCAAATCTTGGGTAATGTAAAAATGTCGCAAAACGGCCGTGAAACGTACTACATGGCAATTAGCCGCCATTATAGTGGACGAGTTCCTTTCCACCGGCAGCAAGGTGTAACGTTTTGGAAGCATCCCAGAGGCGAAGGGACGCTATCATTACGTTTCGAGTCTATTTTTTACGCGCTACGCTTCCAAAACACGTCAAACTCCGCAGTTCAGATCGGGTCAAACAGGAAGTCAAACACGAAATCAGTGTAAAACATCCGGAAACTTTCAAAATAAAAGTCACAAGCAGTACGCTGGGTTTTCTGCGAAACCCCCATAGCTGATGTAAATAGAACAGAAAATAAACTACAGATATTTTTGGATACACGCAGCCATCTTTCTCCTTGCTTGTTATTGTGTGAACTTCTGAAATCACGCGTGGTGTTGCAATTCTCCCGTGATTTTGTGACCTCGCGGGATCAGCAGCGTGCACGCTTTTGCTTCCGTTTTGCGTCAGAATCACTTCAGGTTGGAATGAGCTTGCGGGTAAAACGCAGCTATTACGTTACGCGCCGCTTTCACGTCCAGTGGAAAGAAGGGTTAACACTTGGCTCCTCTAGAAGTATTGGGGGCCATTGATGGCCCCACACTCAGACAAATCTTAGATCCGCCTCTGCTAGGGGCGCACACAAAGTTATACATAATTGAGCCAATTTGTGACAAAAGTGCACCAAGAATATTTTCACAACAATTGCACGACTATTGCAAATTTTTAATTTAACAGGTCTCACTTGACTTTAGGGTTAGGGTTAACCCTAACCCTTTTTTAATTTTGGTAACATCTGCAGCCCCGATGGAAATATTTTCGAAAGATAAAGATCAGGATTTTAGAAAATTACAAATTTCTTTATGCATGCATGAAGATGCAACCACATGTTGTTTTTTGGAAATCAGAATAAATTCTGATTTGTATTTGGAAGTTTATAGATGCAGCCACAGAAAGGGATGAGATAGGAGATAGAGATTGCTTCGGAACATAAATCTCAAACCCTCACAAAGATGAGAGATCAAAGAAAAATATCACAAACTTTAAGGTAAGAGAGGAGGCGGAGCTTGTTTAATAGCAAGAGGCTGGTACAGATGAGTGGAAATGCAACAAATTAACACACAAACGTGTTCTAACAGGCCTAATAAAAAAAAACTGGAATATTTTACCACCGATAAAGATTTCAGAAGACAGGAGTCAAACATCGATTTTAAAAAAAGTCTTTTTACCAGCTGCTGCCGCCCATAACTCATTGTCACGTTGAAATAGCTTCAGAAACTCAGCGTGGAAACATTCTCCATGTTATTTTGTCAGTTGTGGGGAACAGTGACAGGGATAAGTTGGGTGGCTTGAGGAGACGGGCGGGAAGGGGGGGGACACCCATTGGTCCTCAGACTCAAGCAAGCAACAGACCCAATTGAGCTGGGCGGCGGGCAGCCTGGCTGTGGAAAATAAACAGCAGGCCTGAAGAATCAATTCCATGTGGCTGTCAGAGGACTGTCAAACTCCACTTCATGATGGACAGTCTGGATGTTCACAGTCTATTTGCCGCCAGGCTGCGAAGCGGTGAGTAAGTGAACCATGCCGGGCCGAGCGCAGACAATATGAAGAGGGAGTGCAGAGCAATATTTGCTGTTGGCGTGCTTGATCAGCATAAACGCGGAGGCCGATGTGCCGAGGCCGGAGGAGTCTCCTGGAGGTGATCCAGGCCAGCGTGTGGGAGGATTGGTGTGTGAGACGGGTGGCCGTGAGCTCACAAGAACTCAATCAGTTTACTTGTGGTTCCTGAGGCAGAAACTGAAATTTTAAAGATAATTGAGGTGAAGTGATTAACTGCTGATTTTGTTTAGAAAACCTGCAGCGTGTTAACAACTATCATGTGCTAGGCCATCCAATAATAACCTTTTTAATGTCTTTGTTTTCCAAAAGGGATTTTATGCTGCATCAAAAATGTGATCACCCCTCATGTTTCTGAGCTTTACGTGTCCCTGGAGCCTTGTTGTTATTCAGCGGAGAATAAAATCCTAATAAAAAGATGAAAACAAACCTGCATCTCTTCTAAATCCTCTTTACTGAAGGTTGACTGGAGGCATTGGGCTTTCTTACATTTTGATGATATTGCAACATTTTATTAGTTCTTTAGTGTTGTTTTTGAATAGGTCATCAAACAAAAAAACAAATTACTTTCAAACGAACACTTGTTAGTTTTGGCTTGCATTTAGCACCCCCTAGTGTCCGTTTAGTAGAACCAAAAGCTAAACTCATCTCCTCGCTGTGCGTTCGTCTTTTTAACACCTTAATCTAACAGCTGAAACGTCTCCTCAGCCTTCATTAGTGTCTACAGGAGCGGTTCATCACTAAATCAAACAAATCAGCTGTGTTCATGATCTAAAACATGCAGGAAACATGCTGGAAGCAGACTGCAGCACCAGGCATGTCAGCTCCACTTTATTAAGTCCAACAGGGACCGGACCGCCACTCTGAAGTTGCAAGTGCGGTATTCTGGCCACAGATGGCGGTGGGGGTCTGAGTGACATTTCATTAACCCTGTAAAGGGTCATTTCAGCACAAACTTGCTCAAAAAAAGGAAAAAGTTGCATAGTATGGCTTTAAATCAAATTTTTAAAGACCAAGTTCACTGAGAAACCATTTTTTACTTATTTGTAAATATAAAACGATAAATGATCAACCACTCTGAGTTTCACATGCAGACTGAAATGAAAATGGTCTTCTACCCCTATTTCCTCCATTAGCCATCGATAGAAAATAGACGGGGGAACGCTCGAATTAGAAAAGCCAGTCAGATCTGCATCACGCTGAAAGTTAACATTCATGGACTCACCCATTGGTTTAGCGTCCAGGAAACAGCAGAGAACGTCTTAGCTAGTAGAAGCTAACCGTTAGCGTTAGCAACTCCACCACACAGCAGAACTCCTCCAGGCTTGTGTTATTTGTGGAGATAAAACATCAACATTTAAGAGCAGAGTCAGCGGTAGAGTCATATCGCTGTTAGCCAATCAGAGGCGAGATGTCCAAATATCAAAAAATCCTGCTGTTTCTGCTCCAACTCCTCTGAACAACTTCTACTTCCTGAATCAGAAGCATGAGAGCAGAGATCATCTCACAAACATGCATTTATACCAGAGACCACTGCAAATGTATCAAAAAAACAAGTGAACTTGAAAATGATCCTGTTCATGCAACTGACAAAAAAATTCCAAAGATTTAAGCAAATGCAAATCACTTCAAGTATATGATGAGGTGGGGATGACCATCAGCTACCACCACACCAACCTTTAGCTCAACATCTACAAAAAACCCTGAATGTCAATTAGTTATAGTCGCCATTTTTATTTGGTTGACTCCAAGTGGTACATCCATTAATTATTTTCGAGATTTTCATTGAAATCTTGTTTTAGTTTTCTACTTTGTGGACATGAAAAATGTTGTGCAGCCAGATAATCCTCAGATAGTGTGTCATGGGTGACTCTAACCAACAACCAAACCAAATATTAGCTCAGAGTCTAGGTTGTAGCCATTTTTGTGTTTGCAAGTGCTGATTCCAGTAGCAGATTGACCCTAACAGTAATACAGCTGTAAAAGTACTACAGACAGAGACAAAAACACACTTAACATGCACATTACTGCCCACCGAAAGTTTAAAACAGCCGAATAAAACACAAGTTGGAACGTCAAACTTAAAAAAAACATGAGTTCTACGTGCATTTGATCTGCTTAAGCTTACCTTTACTGTCTCCTTTGCAAGCTGCAGCTCCAACGCCTCATACTGACTTAATCAGCGTTACATCTGATGTCAAGGATAACTGCTGTTTTCTGTTCTCTAGGGGGTCTTTGATGCTCCTCTCCCCCGTCTCAGGCATTCACATAAAGAGGGGCTGACTGGTTATGTAACACAGTCATGCTGCCAACTGCAAATGGCTCTATTTATTATTTTATTATTATTTCAGATCAGCCGTGGTGTCTTAATTATCAGTTAAGCATGGTTTCCAACTGGGACTCCAGTAAGAGATGTTGCTGAGCAGCATGTTTAAAGATTCCACCTTTGTTGTGTTTTTTTAACACACACATGCTGTTTGCCACCTCCAGTGCTTAAATTGAACAGAATGAGACTTTTAGTTTGTTAGTTACTCTTCAGTGCAGTCCCTCTGCTGCAGCTACTCATGTTTTTGCCTTTGGGCAAATAACTTTCTGCCTTTCTGTTTATTAATGCCCATCAGATCACTGGTCTGATCACACATAATCCATAGCCTGCAGCAGCCTGTCTCAGTATGGCAACATCTTAGTGCCACTAGCCTTGGCTTGTGCATATCTTGGATTATTTAAAATAATTCTGTCAAGTTAAGAGAAATGTCGAGAAAGCTAACGTAACGGATCATTTTCTGTGATGGAAGGCGGACTCTTGTGTTTTATGCAGAGTGGCAGGAGAGGATAATTCATCTTGATCAAAACAGTGAAGTGTCGGTGATGGTCATGGTTCCACATAAGGAATGATGACCTGTAGTTCTACGTGTTCATTTGAGAGACCCATCGTTAGTTCATAGTTATGTAACACTAGATCATGCTTAACCAACCATTGGTGCAGGATAATCTAACCATTTGTTATTTTAAAGACCAAGTTCAGTCATTTTTCAATACAAATGCAGTGGTCTTTAGTATAAATGAATGTCTTGTAAGTTGTTCTCTGTGGAGGGAAAAAGCTCTCGCGCTCCTGTTTCAGGAACTAGAAATGAGCCGGAGGAGAGGGGAGCTGGAGACGGCAGGATCTGGGGTTCCTCATCTCTGATTGGTTAACAAACCATCCGTTTAAAATGAACTAACCAATAAGGAGTTACTCCTAGACTGTTATGGATCACCATCTATCGGTTTATGGCTGCAGACCTGCATGGTCACAATCTCTCAAGGGGAAGAACTACAGAACACCGGGTCAGTTGTCCTCCTAAGACCCTCCTCTCTGTTTGCATCGCTGTGCCCTGCTGTGCTCTGACGTTCATGCTCCATTGCTCTAGTCTGATCGCTCATCTTGCCTCGGAGAGTCTGGCTCCTGCAGCCTAAGACGGTAAATCCTCTTGTGTATGATGGCTATTGATTAGACATTCACATGGCGCCTCCTGCCCAGGAGAGAACAACTGTGGATCTCGGCTATCTCGCACTCATCATCCTCTTCTCCTTATTCACAGCTGCTCCTCTGCCAGCGGGGCCTCACACAAATATGACAGTGTACAATATTTTATGCAGAGTGCAGGAACAGCTTCTCACTTTATTCCCAGAAAAACAAACATCTCGGCTTCACGATTGTTTGTCTGACAGCAGGACTCTCCTCTACGCTTTCCCTTTCTCTCTCTGGCATTGGCAACATTTACATGTACAGAAAACTAATGACCTCATTCTAAAGGAGACACTGGAATAATTCACAATGAATTGCAGTCGTAATGCAAGAGGAATTTTTAGTTTCTTTGTGCCACTGAAATGTTTGTGCTCATCAAAAACATAATTACATTCAACCTGTTCTGCATTCAGTCTGACGCTAAATATAAAAAAACAAGTTAGTCGCTTTGAAGTTGAGCCCAAAACGAGCAGCTAGGCTCTTCAAAAGGAGTCTAAGTGTATCTTATAATTAAACACCTAGCATTCCTTCAAGGGATCTCCCACCGCCTTTCATGCCAGTTTGGTCAAATCTTCAAAATGCATCATTTTTTGTGCAATTATTAATACACTATATAATAATAATAATAGTTTAGGTTAATAGCTGTAAAACTGACCGATTTAAAGCCTTGGGAATGATTTTTAGCTACTTCTACTACCACCATGGTCATTATTGGGTCAACTGGATTTTTGCAGCCATCTTGAATTGAGATTACTCCAGAAATTGATCAGATGTGAATCTGATGAATTAATTCAAATAGTTTAATTAAATTTCATCCAGTGTTTGATGAGCTATTCTAACGGTGGTTGGTTGATCCTAAGGCCTGGAATATACTCGCTGTTTAACGACGCGTACACGTGTTTAAAATGGCTAACTTTCGTTGATTAGAAGCATCATTTGTGCACGTCCCCCGAAATTAACATATGTTCGAACGCTGCAATATATGAGTAACCAGCAGGTGGAGTTGATAAAACGAGTGAGACACACTCACCATGGTGACTCCGTCTCTGGTTTATACCATCTACGATACCACTGATGTCTTTTTCTCTGTCGTGATCTCAAAATTAACCAGTTACTGATCTCTTCTATTGACGCCATGTTTGTTCTGTTGTACCCACAAACCCGGCTCTCTATCCGGTCTGAGTTCTCTACTGTGCCCCCTAGTGGAACACTCCAGTACTACATGCAGTTCAGTGCCGTGTAGCAACAAGTATGTGAACTAAGACGCAGCCTGCTGCCAACGCGAGCTTAAAAAGCAAGTATATTCTAGCCCTAACTCATAAAGGCAACAATTTTACCAACGATCTTTTGTCAACCAGTTAGTTCTTAGAGTGTGTGTTGAAGATCCCTCTCAGCCACACACACACACACACACACACACACACACACACACACACACACACACACACACACACACACACACACACACACACACACACACACATGTTTTAGCTCAATATCTGAAAAGTTTTTAAAAAGTTTTAAACGTTTTTGTGATTTCTAAGTTAAACCAGCAATCTAGAGTTTTCCCCTTTCAGGAATTATGTATGATTTTTCAGAAATACCTAAAAGTGATTGTCTTATCATTTAGTGTGATATAATGTAAGCTATATGTCTTTTTTTTTTTGCTAAGCCCGCCCCTTGCCCGTAAAATCCGTGCAATAGGAAACTGAGCGCCGAGTAAATCTAACCAATAGCGTTAGACTACCGCTTACGTGCTTCAAATTTAAGGAAGCACCTCGGCTGATGCAGCGTTGATGAACTTTTCACGGACAAGTAAGTCTTTAAAATATAAATATATGAAAACACAACATGACATGGGAATAATAATTGTAAAACAACATGTTTTAGCTCTGTTTGTCGACTACAGAAGCACATTCATAAACAAGAAACGTGCAGTCACCATCTTAAATTACAGAGTCGTCCGACTCTTGGTGCGATACGCTCATCAGCCACTAGATGGTGCCATCAGATAAAAGAAATACTCCGGAGAGCTACTTTAATTACCTGTGGCAGCCATCTTGAATTGACTTGCCCCCAAAAGGGAATCAGATGTACTTCTAATGATTTTCATAGCCTATTGTTGAAAGAGAGACTTTTGACTAACACACGGTGCGTTTTTCGGCCGTGCTAGACAAATCTCTCGTCATGAACAAAATTGCGCCATAAAACGGTGACCGTGAGGGCAATTTGTAAGTCTGTGGCCGTCCAGAGTCACCGGCTCAGCAACAGCTTATTGAACGCTCTCACGACCAAAGTCAGCCTCCAACGGTCTTCAAGCACTTCTTGAAAACCTACAACTCCCGTCTGCAATCGACCAATGAAAATACACCCAGGGATTGACGTGAACAGCTAGTGATGACACGAGAGTATAATTAGCAACAGTGGAAGCTACACGCAGGAACATGTGGACCACTCCTTTTTGGAGTTCAGTTCAAAGTCTACGGTAGCGCTTTTTTCTCTGTTCAGCATTGTTGTTTTGGTTAGCTGTCAGCTATTAGTGACATTAGTCACAATCAAAAACCTACATACTGAGTATTCGTCTGAGATCATCACCTTAATCGTAGCCTAATTGAATCATTGTTGAGGGATTTATTGGATCAGAGAAAGCAGATTCTGTGGTTGTGGCGAATTCAAACGAAGGTCTTAATCAGGCTAATGTCAAAACACGGTTGTGCACGAAAACACGGTCGCAGCGTCTTTTCACTTCCTTCCCACTTCTCTTGTCATTTCCACTTTGTCAGCACCTCATTTAATCCCCTCCTTCTGCTGTAACCTGTCACTTTTGCACCTTCTCTCAGGGACACGGCGTGCAATGTGGACGGAGTGACCCCTCCCGCCGGGGATTCGCCAAGCACGCTGCGTGTCACTGTGGATCATGTTAATATATGCAGACGAGTCTTTGCATATGAATTAAGCGTTCCTTTTGGGGAAGGAGGTCTAAACTTAGCTGACCAGCTAAAGCGCTGTTTGATGCCAGTTGCCAAACGCTGATTGAGCTGCACCCGATAATTAAAACAAACATGGAAAACTCTGTAAGAAAAGGAAACAAGCTAAACTGATTGGCACCTTTTTAAAACATGACACTAATTTAAACGTTTTGCCTTTTCTGAACAGAAACATCTAGAAAACTGAGGCTGCATCCAGAGAGCAGCTTAACTATTTTCAGCTCAAGTGTGAGTAAAAACACACACACGCTTAAGTAAGGATCAAAACTGGTGAACATCACTTTTATTTGCTCAGTGCTTCTCCATGCTGCATTTTACTGTGTGTATTTACAACACCTCCGCGCCGTGTCATAATTCAACAGGCAGCTTTTAGCTAAAAATATGAGTCTAATCTAATTCCAGGTGAAACTGGATATATATAATTTTTTACTGCATCTCAGCGGGGTTTGGTAGCTCCACGGGAGAACCAGAATGTTTGCAAGTGAATAAAGAGAACCGTCTCATGTGTGGGGGTGAGGGAGTTAGCCTCGGTTCTGCGCGTGTGTGTGTGTGTGTCTGCCACAGATATGGGACTTTGTTTGGGGGTCGCACATGAGAGAGAGAGAGAGAGAGAGAGAGATTGCATGCTCTCCTCGTGTGCGTGTGTGTGTGTATTTACGTGCGTGTGTGTGTGTACGTGCATGTGTGTGTGTGTGTATGTACGTGCGCGTGTGTGTGTGTGTACGTGTGTGTGTGCGTACATTTGCATGCTCTCCTCGTGTGTGTGTGTACGTGTGTGTATGTGTGCGATTGCATTCTCTCCTTGTGTGTGTGTGCGTGTGTGTGTGTGTGTGCATGCTCTCCTCGTTTGTGTGTATGCTCTCCTCGTGTGTGCGTGCGTGCGTGTGTGTGTGTGCGTGCGTGTGTGCGTGCTTCCGTAGACTCCCTGTCCTGAGCTGGAGGGCTGCCCGGGAGCTTCTGCTAACCCTCTCTTAGGTGATTTAGGAAGTTATCGATTTCAAAGTCATTCTTTGTTTTCTCTTATCCTCTTTCTCATAAATAGCAGATCAAACTCACCATCGTTGTGTTTGTTTTGTTCTCCTTCTCCTGCGGGCTATTTACTCTGACATTTCCACCACCATCCTTGTTACATGGTGCAGAAAAATCATTTCCTTTCCCAGCATCTCTGCAGAACATTAGAGACAAAAACTAGCTCTGATGATGATGAAGATAAAGAGTCTGCCGCCAATAAAATATTCTGGATGAGAAGCTTTTGATGATCTCATTATTACTGTCATTGTATAGTTAGTGTCGTGCACGCCTGTGGTGCTCGCTCGGGCCTTATGAGACACCATTGTGATCCAACATCGCTGTCTGTAAGATGATTTATGTGAGTGAAAAACATGTCTTTACTAATGTTGAGGGATTAAAATAAAATATCAGATTCATCAGCATCTAAATGACAAGTTCCCAGTGCAGACAGAAGGGAGATGGATAATGAAGAAAATAGGATATTAAGTAGTTTGCATGAGTTTTATAGTCAGTACATCCACGTACTCCAACTCTGAGGTTTGTTATAACTATGGTCTGGGGAATTTGGATGTCTTGTCTAAAAAGATAAGTGAATATTTTGTTTGGACACATTTCCCTGTGAGGTGAACAGGCCAGAGTCACCAGGAAAAGGTTTTTCTGATCAGTAAAAATGTCCAGGAAGATGCCCAACATATCATGAAAGCCAAGATCCAGATTTTTCTTGGAGAACTTCACCCGTTTTGAATGCCAGCCTACCATCTGCCCACTGTCTTCTTCTGCCACCTGCTCCAGAATTAAATCCATTTACACAGTCCTTTCTACTGAGTCAGTCGCTTTGGTCCAGATGAGGTTATAGATAATTAACATGTTCACTTAGCCTGGCAAGACATCCTATATGTGTGAATATATAGTCTGGCCGCGGTCCATTGACGGCTCTGTTGTGGAGCAGGATCTACGGTTGTCTTTCAAACTGTCCCAGCCAGCTATTGGATAACAGCCTGATGTACTCACCGCTACAGATGATGATGCAAATACATCCTCTATCTGCTCTTTACTCAAAGAAAAGCCCAAGTCAAAGTAGCCCAAAGTTGATGCCAAAGCCATTTCAACATTTCAGTAACGTCCCGCCCACCAACAGAGCGCTGTGATTGGACCGCTACGGATGTCAGTCAATGGGGCAGTGGAAGAAGCAAGGAAGAAGACAAAAATACATAGTTTTTTCTAAATAATCGCACTGTGATTGGCCACAATACTGGCCGGGACTGTGGAAGTTCCAAATGGTAAATGGTAAATGGCATGTATTTGTATAGCGCCTTTTTAGGATTCTACAACCCCCCAAGGCACTTCACAACACAATCAGTCATCCACCCATTCACACACACATTCACACGCTGGTGGGGATGAGCTACAGCGTAGCTACAGCTGCCCTGGGGCGCACTGACGGAGGCGAGGCTGCCGAGCACTGGCGCCACCAGTCCCTCCGACCACCACCAGCAGGCAAGGCGGGTTAAGTGTCTTGCCCAAGGACACACAGCAGCATTCACTGGCCGGAGCCGGGATCGAACCTGCAACCTTTCGATTACTGGACAACCCGCTCTACCTCCTGAGCTACTGCTGCCCAAATGAGCATTGCTAGACTGACATGCCAAGCAAAATTATTTTGCTTTGGCAAATGACGGTCTAGATTCAAGGCTAATGTTCACTTTGAAAGTTGGTCAATGTGGGAATTCTGGCTGCTGCCCCAGCTGTGATCCGCGGACACCTGGGTGTAAAGTCTGATGATCAGCTGCTCAGATTTTCACTGGTACCAAGAAATAGAAACACGCCATAAAGACTTTATTAACCTTGTGATTATTTTTAATTACGCTCGGTCACTCCGAGCTGCATATGCATGCTGAACGCGAACGTTCTCTTCTACCTGCAGAAAGGAAAACGATAGGGTCAGGAAAAAGCCAGTCTCTTCTACGTCACAGGGAAAATTAGTATTCGTGGCTCCGCCCACTTTGGCTTGCGACCGCGGGAGGGAGAGAGCAGAGCACGTCTTGGCTAGTAGAAGCTAACGTTAGCAATAGCAACTTCACAACATGGTGGAACATTGAGTTATTTATGGAAGTAACACATGAATGTTGCATTTTTTTAACCCAAGATAATACGTTGTTAGTGCGTTAGTGCGCATCAGAAAACCAAACTGTTGCCCTAAATAGCTTTACGTCATTTTTTAAAATGCATGTAAAAGCGTTAGTCTTGCTGAAGGCGAACTGGTTCTGAAGCACCCAGATAATGCGGGAACCCAACGTCATCTGCATGTAAACGGATCAGTCGAGCTGATACCGGTAACTTCTGGAAGTGACGACACCACGGAAGCAGTTTTCTGATAATATCATTGTCACAAAGTAACACGTGTGACATCATCAAACAGTCCAGTACGTACCAAATAAGCTGTGCTGCAGCGTCGTTTTTGTCCATTCCTTCGGCCATTGTGCATATCCTGTTTTTACTCCGTCTGCTTCGCTCCCGCCAGCAGTTGTTTATTTGTGTTGCTATAAGCTAACCGGAAGAATGCCGACACAAAAGGGCACATGTCGCCACCTACTGTACTGGAGTGGAACGAACTTCATTTTAGAGATCGGTTTTCTAACTTTCATGAAAAGGCTCCCAGTTTATTACTTTAGCTCGACTTTAGATGTGCATGTAAATGCACTGTGTTCTGAGTTTTGTTATTAAGGCACCATGAAAATTGCATTGTAGCCAATCAGAGGTAGTTTTTGCCCCACACTCCTCTGACAAACCTCTACCCCCTGAAACTGGAGCAAGAGAGCTTTTATCTTACTAAAAATAACACTCAGGCCACTCATTCATAGAGAACTCAGAAATGTATTGAAAAATGAGAGGATGAGACCTTTAAACGGCCTTGCATCACAGCACATTTACGCTATCATATTAGCATATTAGCATTATTAATTGTTCTTACTACTGGCTTATCTATTTTTTATTACTTTTCTTGTTGATAAATGTGCTCTTATATGCATTTTCATGCTATTTCCCATAAAGTCTGAACTATTTTTACTTGAAAGGTGCTTTACAAATGAAGTGTGACTTGACATAGTTTGTTTGGACACCTTATTATCATTTCTGCTGCAGATTCTCTCCTGAGAGATCAGTTCACTAGAATCCCTCTTCACTGGCACCTTAATGCAGACTCTTGAACATCACCGCCTGTTATCTTCACCATGAACAGCTCCTGACAGGTGCTAACCAGGTCTATACCAAGACCCCTGCAGAAAACCTACTGACTCATTCATCTTGCCAACAGCAGATCAGAGACATGGGTGAAAAAAATGCGTTACTCAGACCTCCGAACCTCAGGGAGAAAAATGTTCCTCGACCCGAGGGAAGGAGGGTGAACAGCTGGTCTGGGTGGCTCTGGTTCTGCATCTGCTGATGTAAAGATGCTCTAGAGAAGAGAAGCTGCTGCTTGGCATTTTTTGAACAGATCTAACCAATCGGGCCTTCTTGTCAACCTCAAACAGTTCTTGTTCCAGATTGTTGTGGAAGATGTCAGAATCCTCCTCAGCACACACCGGTAAAACGAACAGCTGCTCTGAGACTGACGTTTTTCATCTCCTCTCAAAAATAGACCCATCGTAAGAGGTGATTGTTGCTGCTTCCACTTGCTTTTAGATGAGATTTTGTCTTTGAAAAGGGAAATTGGGTTTCCTGACAGATGAGTCACTTATAAAACTTTTTTACTATATACTCATTTTCTGCAAAAGTGGAAGTTACTTTTATTATAGTAAGTTTATTATAGTAAATTTTATCACTCTTCAAGTCAGCACTTGTAGTTTTTTGTCTCTGATGGTCCAACCTGGCTGTGAAAGATATAAAAGTGAAATAAATAAGTTACCTTAGTAATCAGTGGAATGTGTTTTGTTGTACCATGCATGTGGAAGGAGAAGGTGCATGACCTTTTTAGAGGTATTTTGTTAACAGCCTTTGCAAAATGAAAAGTTTTCTGGCCCATTGGACCCATCTTGAAACCAACACATGCTAGGCGCGTTTTTTCCGCAAGCCCCCTTCCCACCGGGAGCGTTTCAGACGAGAAACGGCAGCAAAAGCGTTCCACTCATCTGGTCCCACGAGGTCACGAAATGACTCGGGAACTGCAAGACCCTCTGGTATGACAGCATTTATCCAAAAAGGTCTTATTTTCTGTTCTGTTTACCTCAGCTAAGGAGGTTTCACAGAAAATGACATACTTTTTTTACAATAAGCAACTTTTATTTTGAAGTTTTCAGGCGTTTTACACTGTTTTCATGGTTGGCTTCCTGTCTGGCCCCATATGAACTAATGAGCTTGACGCATTCTGGAAGCATGGTGCGTAAAAAAAAGACTTGAAGCTTAAATTTAGCGGAGTGAAGCGTCCCAGAAGTGTAGCTAGCACAAATAGGTGGCCCTATTTGGGATCTATATGGGCAAACCGTATGGGTCCCAACAGGGTTTGTCCATGGTTTCCATGGTGACACCACAGGAGTTTGCTGGCGTTTGAGTCAAACCCTCTGAAAACCCATGTAGGGCCCGTTAAAATCTACGTGGGCAAAAATCTTTCTGGGCAAACCCCCATGTGGCCACCGTGGAAACCGCGGACAAACCCTGTTGGGACCCATATGGCTTGCCCATATAGATCCCATATGGGGCCCACCTATGTGTGCTGGCTGGGAGGATGCTTCATTTTTCTAAATCTACACTTCACGGTCAGTGAAAACGCTTCCATCCACTACAACGGCAGCTAATTGATGCGTACGTGTTTGTCGGAAAGGCCCGGTCAAACTGAACTGTTTTTCTATGAAAATGTATCAGGAATCAAAAAGGTCTTGCTGTTCCCAAGCAAGTTCAAATGAATCAAAACACAAGATAAAGGCTGAAAATGCAGCCAGAAGACCCCTGCACTGCAAAAACTGATTTCTAAGAAAGGAAAAAAAGCCTAAATTTAGACATTTTATCTTATTTTTAGTCTTTAGTTTTATTCTAGTCTCTAGAAAAATAGCGTTACTTAAAATAAGGTAAATATTCTTAAGTATGATCCAAATTTTCTTGTTTTGAGTAAAAAAAATCTGCCAATTGGGTAAGCAAAATTTGCTTGGCTAGAAATCTAACAAACCCAAAATTAGATTTTTTTGCAAGTTTTAAGAAAAATCTGTTTTCTTTTTAGACTAAAAATGAGATAAAATGTCTAAAAATGTAGATTTTTTTAGAAATCATTTTTTGCAGTGCAGCATACTCTGAAGCATTTTTCTTTTTTTTCTTAGGGTGCCTACCAGCATAGATACCATATTACTAGATGCCTTAACTGGGAGTCGACAGCGTCCCCACATGGCGGCCATCTTACTTCAGACAGCAGACGCTCCGTTCTCAATGGTAGCAGATAGAAGGTGAGTGAACAACTTCAATTCAATGCAATTTTATTTGTAAAGCCCCTTAAACTTAAACAAAAACACTCTTAACTCGATTAAATATTACCGGGTTTACAAGCAGGTTCCATTATTATAAACCTTATAGCACACAGGCTTGAGACGACATACTTACACATTTTTTAATTAATGGGCCAGATCCGTCATATTTCACAGCCACATCCGTGGCGTTTATAACAAACCAAACTGTTTGAAAACCGGTTGAAAATTGATCAAGTTAGAGTTATTTAAATAGTACATGCACCATTGACACCAATGTTACGAAAGGGGGCAGCTGTCTGAAGTAAGATGGCCGCTGCGTAGGGCCCAATTGACCAACAGCGTGGGTAAGGCATCTAGCGATATGTATGATATTTATGCCTACCAGTCTCCTCGGCCATTTTTGTTTTTTTCATTGTTTGCTTCTTTGATCATGTCCTCTATCATCACAGAACATCTAATTATGAATGACCTCATCCTACTTGTATTTAAAAAGTGCTACATATGCTGAAACCTTCAGGTGTCCCATTTTAGGACTCATGGGTTTATTTTGTACTTTTTAAATTTCTTATAATGTATAGTATTCAGCTCTGTGTTACATTTTTATTTCACGTTTTTTGAGTTTATGAAACGTTCGGACCTGTAGGACACTGTTTATAGTCCAGATTGGTTAAAAACTACTGAATAATCTGACTTATTTACTTTATAGTGAAGGTACCAGTTGATGCTGCCCGTGAGCTTTAGACCCTCCACACTAACAAGGAGGCGGGCTGTTTTACAGCTTTTTTATGGGGACCATAAACGCACCTATAGGGCGCCAGAAGGTCTAGAGCTGAAAGATGAAGAAGTAATGGACATGACCTCAAACAGCTGAACTACTCCTTTACCATAAAAATCCTTGTCAGGGGGGGTCATTGTGACAAGATAAACAGTCGGTGGCGTTCCTGCATGGCTGCCCCGTGTCTTCTCATTCGTCATCTCAAACGGAACGTGAGATTCAATAGATGCTTCCAGGTAGAGATTGAGATAAAAGACTTCACGCTCAGCATCATACTTTCTGTTCTAATCAGGAAGAATCCAGATTCTGCAGCCAAAACAATTACAGATGATGCCAAAAGAATGAAGTTTAGACTGAATTTACAGGATTTAGTCCTACATCGACTCTTGGGTTTGTTCTCACAAAAAGCACAAATCTTCATGTTTTTAAATAAATAAATAAAACCTTAGCGGTTGCTTCCTGAGCTGAACAACATTTGTAATGAATTCAGTGATAAAAACAAGATAAAATTGCTTGATGGTGAGGAGATTGATGGCGGTGTCATAACGCTGATGTTATTGCAGAAGTAATGGCACTATGATGAAGCTGATGAAAAGGACGATGATGGTTATCATTGTGAGGCTGATGAAGATGATGATGTACTGCTAAAGTCATAATGATGACAAAGCAGAGCTGGATGAAGAAAACAATAAGGCGTGTAATAATATCACCCAGATCAGAGTTAGTTTTAGGAGTCTGATATTTGTCCGTCTCACTCAGGGCTGTTTTGATCTGGGTATTTTAGGGGTTAACTCAAGGTCAAGGTGACTTTATTAATACCAATAGGGTAGAATGAATGGTGTGGCAGATAAAAGTAGGCAGTAATACAGTAATGAGACGATGAAGGGAACACTTTCTGTGAGCTGTGGTGAATTAAGTCAAATATTATTATCATATTATCACCTGAGACTCTCCCTCTTTCTCTCTCTCTCTCTCTCTCTCTCTCTCTCTCTCTCTCTCTCTCTCTCTCTCTCTCTCTCTCTCTATCTGTCTATATATATATATATATATATAGACAGATAGAGAGAGATCCATATATAGATAGATAGATAGATAGATAGATAGATAGATAGATAGATAGATAGATAGATAGATAGATAGATAGATAGATACAGATATATCTATAGATCTCTCTCTCTCTATATATATATATATATATAAATATATATATATATATATATATATATATATATATATATAGGGAGAGAGAGAGAGAGAGAGAGACAGAGAGAGATCCATATATAGATAGATAGATAGATAGATAGATAGATAGATAGATAGATAGATAGATAGATAGATAGATAGATAGATAGATAGATACAGATATATCTATAGATATCTCTCTCTCTATCTATCTAGATAGATAGATAGATAGATAGATAGATAGATAGATAGATAGATAGATAGATAGGTATCTATAGATATAGATATCTCTCTCTCTCTAGATATATATAGATATATATAGATAGATATCTATTGATATATCTGTATCTAGATAGATACAGATATATCTATAGATATCTCTCTCTATCTAGATAGATAGATAGATATAGAAATATCTATAGATATAGATATCTCTCTCTCTCTCTCTCTATATATATATATATATATATATATATATATATATATATATATATATATAGATATCTATAGATATATATATATATATATAGATAGATATCTAGAGATATAGATATACTGTATATACAGATATAGAGATAGATTTTTTTCAAATATATATGATGTGTCATGCATTATAAACCCTTTCCTTAGTAGTAAAGTAAGTAAGCCAATTTTACTTCTATAGCAGAAAGAGAATCACAAAGTGCTTCACAAGGATCAACAAAACAAATCATAAAATGATCTTAAAACAACACAAAAAAATCAGAAAACACAAAATGAGTGAATTAGTGATGGGAGGAGCGAGGGAGAGTGTGATGCTATAGGGGGAGAAGGTGTGGAGTGGTGTGAGTTTAGGGGATAAGGGGAGATTGGCTGACTGAGTGGAGGTGGTTGAGGGATGATGGTGGTGGTGCCTGTTGCAGATGGGGGGGGGTGTGAAGTAAAACCTGTTGAAGAATGGATTAAGCTCATTGGTCCAATTCTGATCCCCCTCGACTGTCGCACTGGCACCACTCCTCCCACTGTGTCCAGTGATGTTTCTGAGGCCTCTCCATGTTCTGCCCCAGCTGTTCCTCCAGCCTCTTCCTGCAGCCATCTTCTATTCTATTCTGTTCTATTCTATTCTATGCAAAAAATATACTAGAAATACACTGACTATCCATAATATGTATTTTTCTTTCTGATTACTAATATCTAGCTTTGTGCTAACACTCCCCAGGTGTTGATAGGAACTTAATTGATGAGAATTATTTCATTAGACAATTATTGATCTTAACAAAACTATCAACAAAACACGACTCACTAATTAATAATGAACAGAATGATTTGTGCATTAAACACATTAAAATGTTTTGGTTTATGTCAGTACAATCAGCAAGGCACCACAGGGAATCGAACCCCGTCTCATTGAGAGCACCATTACCAGTGCCTTTTACGTTTTGTGTTGACAAGGAAAAGTAAAACCTGCATCATGAAATCCATAAATGACCTCAAAATGCAGGAAAAACAAACCTTTACTCATCAATTCAGGCCTGATTCAAGATGAGTTACTTTTTGTCTCTTGGTGAATTCACTTTGATTCAATTTAGTTTGTTTATTTAGCGCTAATTCACATCACAAGTCATCTCAAATTGTTTCTCCAATTGAATCTACTTATTAAACAGTGCATTGAGTCCAGTTCATTATTCCAATTAGTTAAAAGGTTCCTATGTAAGGAACCCAGCAGATTGCATGGAGTCACTGGACTGTTGTCAGAGACTTTACAGCAATCCCCATACTGAGCAAGCATGTAGCGACAGTGGAGAGGAAAACTCCCTTTTAACAGGAAGAAACCTCCAGCAGAACCTGGCTCAGTATGAGCAGCCGTCTGCCACGACTGACTGGGCTTGGAGAAGGCAGAGCAGATGCATAAATTATAAACTGATGAACTGGAGTGGGAGTAGCCTTCTTTTAAAACATTTACATTTTTCTCTTGTTTGGTGGTGGTGGTGGTGGTGGTGGGGTTATTAACTTGTCAGATTAGTTTTTCATTAAATAATTTTCCATCCATCCATCCTCCGCTTATCCGGATCACAGGGGCGGCAGCCTAAGGAGGGAGGCCCAGACTTCCCTCTCTCCAGCCACTTGGGCCAGCTCTTCCGGGGAGATCCCAAGGCGTTCCCTGGCCAGCCAAGAGACATATTCCCTCCAGTGAGGCTCCAAAGGGCGGCCCTGATGACCCGCGTCCGGGTGAGGGAACATGGTTTCCATTTATGTTTTTCCTCATAAGGGGTGTGGGAGCTGCACTTTGTCTGACCCCTCACCTAGGACCTGTTTGCCAGGGGTGACCCTACCAGAGGCATTAAGCCTCAGACAACGTAACTCCTAGGATCATTGGGAGACTCAAACCCCTCCACTGTGGTAAAGTGGCAGCCCAAGGAGGGCTGAAATCCATAAATGACTTCAAAATGCAGGAAAAACAAACCTTTACTCATCAATTCAGGCCTGATTCAAGATGAGTTACTTTTTGTCTCTTGGTGAATTCACTTTGATTCAATTTGGTTTATTTCATCTCAAATTGTTTCTCCAATTGAATCTACTTAGGAAACAGTGCATTGAGTCCAGTTCATTATTCCAGTTAGTTAAAAGGTTCCTATTTAAGGAACCCAGCAGATTGCATGGAGTCACTGGACTGTTGTCAGAGACTTTACAGCAATCCCCATACTGAGCAAGCATGTAGCGACAGTGGAGAGGAAAACTCCCTTTTAACAGGAAGAAACCTCCAGCAGAACCTGGCTCAGTATGAGCAGCCGTCTGCCACGACTGACTGGGCTTGGAGAAGGCAGAGCAGATACATAAATTATAAACTGATGAACTGGAGTGGGAGTAGCCTTCTTTTAAAACATTTACATTTTTCTCTTGTTTGGTGGTGGTGGTGGTGGTGGTGGGGGAGTTATTAACTTGTCAGATTAGGTATTCATTAAATAATTTTCCATCCATCCATCCTCCGCTTATCCGGAATCGGGTCGCAGGGGCGGCAGCCTAAGGAGGGAGGCCCAGACTTCCCTCTCTCCAGCCACTTGGGCCAGCTCTTCCGGGGAGATCCCAGGGTGTTACCTGGCCAGCCAAGAGACATATTCCCTCCAGCGAGTCCTGGGTCTTCTTTTAGGTTTCCTCCCAGTTGGACATGCCCAGAAAACCTCACCAGTGAGGCTCCAAAGGGCGGCCCTGATTCCACGACTGACTGGGCTTGGAGAAGGCAGAGCAGATGCATAAATTATAAACATGAACTGGAGTGGGAGTAGCCTTCTTTTAAAACATTTACATTTTTCTCTTGTTTGATGGTGGTGGTGGTGGGGGGGGCTGTTGTCAGATTAGTTATTCATTAAATACTTTTATGAACTGCTATTTCTCAACAGCGGTTGTTGGGAGTTGGTGGTCATCTCTAGCAGCTACTGGTTGAGAGGCAGAGGTGCGGTCCATCACAGGGACACATGGAGTTCCACCATTCACTCACTAACATGTAGGGACACTTTAGGGCCGTGATATACTTGCTGTTTAACCTCGCGTTGGCGCAGGCAGCAGGCTCGTCTTGGTTCATATACTTGCTGCTAGACAGCGCTGCACTGCATGTAGTACCGGAGTGTTCCACTGGGGGGCAAACGAGAGTACTCAGACCGGAAACTGGGCCGGGGCAACCAAAACAAACATGGCGTCAAAAAAAGAAATCAGTAACTGGTTCATTTGGAGATTACAGCAGAACAAAAGACAGCAGCGGTTTCGTAGATGGTGTGAAAGACCTCTAAACCAGAGACGAGTCACCATGGTGAGTGTTTCTGACTCGTTTTGTCAACTGCTCCTACTGGTTGCTCGTATATTACAGCATTCGGGCGCGTCGCGTTAATTTCTGGGGACGCGCACAAACGACGCTTCAAATGAACTCGAGCTACGCGTGGCAGCGTTGCTAAGCAGCAAGTATATCACGGCCCTTAGAGTCACCAGTTGACCTAAACGTGTCTTTGGCCTGTGGGGAGAACAACTTACTCCACACAGAAAGGAAGCTGCTGAGAATTGAACCAGCGTCAATGTTGCTAGGCAACAGTGCTAACCACTGATTCCATGATGCCCCGTTTTTTTTCTAATGTGTGTGTTTGGGGGTCGGGGGGAGGGGCTTGTTAAATTCTCAGATAAGGTTTTGGGGACGCAGCGGCTGATTTATCTTCTCAGATCAGTTGTTCACTCCCTCATTTTTCCTCTGAGCGGTTGCTGGGGCACCACGGTGGCCCCGTGCTAGCCACGGGACCACCGTGGTGTTTTCATAAAAAGTTGAGAGAATGGTCGTAGAAGGTCCTCTGTCTTTCTTTTTTCTTTTGGGGGAGGCGGGGTTACCTGTCAGGTGTCTTGTGTTGGCGTAAACATGCAGGTGTGACAAATTTCTTGAAACGCCTCCACTTAGAAACTTTGTCCTGTGTTTTGGTCCCAGATTGTGGAGCGTCTCCCTGGGAAGAGTCATTTACAGCCCTTTCTTCCTCTAATTCAACCTCAGTTATTCCAGCTGCTGTGAAAACCTCTGTTGCTGTTTGCTCTTCCTGGTTAGAGGATTCTGCAGCTGTCGGTGGTTCCAAGATCAGACTTTCCACAGATTCTGTTTCTTTTGACTTGAATTGCGATTTCTGCTGGGCGTTTAGGTCGAGGTGTTGCTGAAGTTGATATTTTAGAGCTTCCAACTCTTTCTCGTGCTCCTTTTTGGCTCTAAATTGGTCCAGGTTTAATTTAACAATAACTTTACGGAGGCTGGTTTCTTTTGCTTCCAGATTTTCGATCCTGGACGTCAGATCTTGGTCGACACTGACCGTGTCTCGGCTTTGGGCGAGCTCCGTTTCTAGACCGAGTCTCAGCTTGTGTTCTTCCTGGAGCTGACGCTCTAGTTTGTCAGACAGGATCGTTTTTTCCTGCAGCTGCTGCTCAGATTGAAGTCTCAGCTTTTGTTCGTTGCTTAAACGCTTTTCAAGGTTTTCACAAACCGAACTTTTTTCTTGGAGCTGCTTTTTGCAGTTCTCCAGCTGCTCCAGGAACCTCCTGTGAGATTTAACGTTCTCTCTCATAAGGTCACCTATGACCCCTCTGAGTTCAGCGTTTCCTTTCGTTAAATCTTCAATCTTGTGTTTCAGATTCGAATTTTCCTGGATTACCTCCCTGTGGTTGTCCAGCTGAGCTTCTAGACTGAGTCTGAGCTGGTTTTCGTTGCTAAAACTAGCTTTTAATTCTTCACAAAGTGAAGATTTGTCTTGGAGCTGTCGTTTCAAGCTGTCCAGTTCCTCAGACAAATTCTCGTCTGCCTTGTCTTCTGTCTTTTCAACCTTCTCCAGCTTGTCTCTCAGCTCTGCGTTTTTGCTTTTAAGATCAGAGATTTCCTTCTTGAGGTTTCCGCTAAGGATACTAATCTGACCTCTGCTCTTCTTCAGCTCGTCTTCACGGGTCAGACGGAGCTGCTGTTCCTTTTTGAAGCTTGTTTGTAAATTTTCACACATCAGCTTCTGTTCTTTAAGCTGCTGTTTAAAATTGTTTTGCTGTCCCAAATGCTTCCTCTCAGCGTTTTTCTGCTCAGCCCTAACGTTTCCCAGCTGGTCAGCGAGGTCACCGTTCCTTTTCTGCAGAGCTTTTATTTCCTTTTTAAAGCTCTCGTTGACGTCGACCTTGTGTTGGGAGTTTTTCTGGTCTTGCACGTAACCGAGCCTTAGCTGATGCTCCTGGTCTAAATCTCTCTGTAAACGTTCGCAGAATAAATTCTTCTCATCAAGCTGTTGTTTAAAATTCTCCAGCTTGACGATACATTTAGTTTCTGCTTGTGTCTTGTCGTCATTTTCCTTTTTCAGCAACGCCTCAAGATTCAGATTTCGTTCTTGCATTTTCTGAAACTTACCGACCAGAACTTTTCTGGAGACACCAGAAAAACTGGAATCATCTGTCTGTCCTCTCAGCTCTGAGCAGATTTCTTGTAAATCTTTGTTGACATTCTCCTGCTCTTTCAATCTCCTTTCTAAAACCACCAGCGATTGCTGCTGGCGAACCAAACCGTTTTCCAGTTCAGTAATTTGGTCTTTATAAGACGTGCAGTTGGTTTCTGCAGAGATTCTCCTCTCCTCCTGAATAAAACAGCTGGTTTTGTTCTGCAGCTTTCGTTTCAGATTCTCCACCTGCTGCAAAAGTTGCTGTGTTAATTTGAAGTCCCCTGTTTCTAATCCAGGGACCTCCGTCTCAGCGGATAAATCAGATTTCTGTTGGACCGTCTCAGATTGAGATGTTGTCTCAACAGAAAAGGAGAATTTTTGCTGCGTTTCATCGATAAAAGTCTCCGTTAGCTGCGTCTGGGACGTTTGTTCGGAGATATTTTCTTCATCAGAATCGCAGTCAAAGTTGATCACTAAACTGTAATCAACCTCCACTTGCTGCATACACATATCGTACCACGACATTTCAGTTTTGTTCAACATCGTACTCATCTGAGAAAAACAAATGGCGTGTTGCGTCTTAGACGAGCATCCAAACAACTCACTGTGGCTCTCGGGCACGACTGAATGCAGAGTGCAACCTGCTGCTCACAGAATGGCTGTGATGTCACACAGTTAGTATGGCAGGGAATGATGTCATCAGCTTTGATGTCTGTTAGAGAATTATTATTTGTCCTCATTTGTGTATAGAGCTAAACTCCACATGAACCTTTTAAAATGAATAAATAAAAATTTGAGTTTTAATAATCTTTAATATTTGTATAAAAAGGTCTGGTATACATGAAATAAAAACCAAAAACCTTATTTAAAATAATAAACTTTGAGCTCAAAATATAATAAAACTCATAAGTGGAGATCTCCCAAAAAACAAAGTATAATAAATATAAAATATAATAAATATAAAATATAATAAATATATAAGTGAAAAAACTATACATCTAAGCTTAAAAGATCAACTTTAAAGTTCCTCAAAATGGGTAACAATCAGTCCACTGACCAACTTAAAGGTGATGTAAAATTTATGCACCAAAAGAGTCCTGATAATACACAGTTTTTGCAAAAATGGATGAGAAAAATTTAAGGTTACTGGAGACTTAAAGGGTGACCAGTGGAATGACCTGGTGTGTAAGTTAGAAACAAAATCTATAACTTTAAATGAATGCAGCAAAGCTAAAAAAAAGAGCAGAAAGAAAAAGATAAGGCTGACAGAACCAGAACCATGTTTATGGGCCGAGAGGAGGACTTACTGCTGCCAGCCAAACCACCCCCATACAAAGAGGCGGGTGGAGCTGGTGATGACGCAAAACATGTTTCAGCACCAGCCCCACACACTCTCTCAACCACCTTATCTCCAGATAGTGAGAACAATCAGACAGTGTTAAGCCGAGCAGGCCCTTCACAAAACAACAGATCCAAAACAAGTCCCTATGACACAGTAAATAAGGATTTACAAGCAGTTTTCTGATAAACCAAAGAAAATAACTTGAGAAAAAATAGTCGATAGAAATGGTTGAATATATATATATATATATATATATATATATATATATATATATATATATATATATATATATATATAGTAAAATAAAAAGTAAAATGACAGAGGAAATTTCAGTGGACATGAGGTGTAGCTCGGGCTGAGAAAAGAAAAGGTTCGCAGTACCTCTTACATCCAAAACTGCACATTGAATATATGTAAATTATCACCTCTGAACATTGAAAATCCTATTGTTTGCAAAAAAAATGTGAAAAGGCTGAATGTGTAGTTAAGAAATCGCCTCTGTCGCCATGCATGGCTGTACAGAGTTGTGTGTGTGTTTCTCTCCTGCAGAGAGACAGAGAGAAACAGAGGAGCAGGAACATTTTTAACAGAGGCAGTCCTAGAGCGGGCTGTTGTGGGGGCCACCTCGTCTATTAGAAGACAAAAATAAAATAAAATACATAGGTGAGATGGGAGTCAGGTATGATGTGTGGATGGTGTCTTTAGAAAGATTTATGTTAATAAATTAATGATGATAAAAAATTTGAATTACATCATAAACAAGTAATGGATGAGATGGATTTGTAGAAGGAATATTGGTGTGGTTTGTATTTAGAGTACAACAAAGAACATGATGCTAAATGTCAAGGACATTTGAGAAAATTAACAGTAATTTTGGTTTGGAATTGTAAGCATGGTTAACAGCACAAATGTGTAATGAATGGAATAAATTAAGTGAATAAATCCATCAATGAAGAATAAAAAACGGTTAATAAATAACTAGATGAAGAATTAAGTACAATAGCAGGCCGCTTATAAAGTATAAGCTCAATAGATGAATGAATGAATACGTAACAAATAATGAAGGAATAAATAAATAAGTAAATAGTCATAATTCTTTACACTAATTTAAAGAAGCAAGGGCTAAACTGACAGTTGGGTATGAACTGACTATGAGGAGATGTTTTTTAAATTCAACCCAAGCCTGATAGCAACAGCCTTCATATTTACTGATGGTTCCCAAAATGCAGCTGTGAGCGTAATGTTATCTACGGAACTGCAACGGTTTTATCTGCTTCCTGCTGTACCTCACTTATCTCTATGCAAAGTCCCAAAACACGAATGGCGTGATTTAGGATTTTTAGTCAAAAACAGCTGTACAGCCATAGACTACACAGAGAAGGATGAACAGGGATGGCAGTACAGTGACGCTACAGGGCTTTACAGAAAAAAGATAACTGTACCTTTAACCACAGCTCCAGCTTCTCATCCTCTAAAATGACTAACACAGGAAGTAATGCTAACCTGTGAGGAGGAGGAACAGCTAGCTGAACTACCTGATGAAATATGGGCTAAACTGGACCAACTGATGTAGGTAAAATCACCACCATGGCTCCAATACAGATAACAGCTAAATCTGACTGGAGGCCTAGAGTTAAACAATATCCCTTGAAGCCTGAAGCACAGGAAGAGATTAAACCAGTGATACAAGACCTCCTGACAGCAGGGATCATTAGAAAATGTCCTGATTCGCCTTGTGTTACACCCATCTATCCAATAAAAAAGGCCGATGGAAAATCCTGGAGAATGATGCAGGACCTACAGTGTGTTAATGAAGCTCTTCAAACCAGGGCCCCAAATGTCCCTGATCCATACACTTTGTTAAACTCACTGCAGCCGAACAAAAAGTTTTTTAATGTTATTGATTTGAGTAACGCCTTTTTCAGCATCCCTATTCATCCTGACTCACAATTCTGGTTTGCATTTACATACAAAGGTGAAAGATTCACTTTTAATAGGTTACCCCAAAAGACGATATGTCCATTTTAAGAGTTGCTATAATGGCAGATCTAAATGTAACTACATGAATATAAATTAACAACTGAAGATACCCAAGAAATACTGAATTTTATTTAGCAGAACAACCAGTATGATACATGCCAGTAAAAGCAATAGAAAATAAAGCCATGTTTGTCTGGCCCAAGGACAATGAAGCCCAAGTCAGCTGGTGCGTGTGAGAAGAGATAACACTGAGAGGGGAGAAAAACAAACACGTGTCCCCTCATCTTCAAGTTGAACATCTTCAAGGACTTTTCCAACTATGGTGAGAAGCCTTGGGTGGCAGAGTTCACACAGTCTTCCAGAGGAAAAAATTACAGTTATTTAGCTGGGGAAAATAACTACAAAGAATACTGTAAATTAATACTCATTATATTAATACCTATTTGTTTCAGAGTTATGGCTGCTTTGATTTGTTGAATGTTTTTTGGGATACAATATGAATAGCATTTTTTACATTATTATTCTGATTTATTTATCTCTGATGGTTTAAAAAGAAAAAAAAGAGGTTGTTTCCCACTGTAAAATGCTAAATAAAATAAGTTAGATTTATTCTATCCTTAAGAGCAGGCATTTAGCCGTAAAAATCCACTTTATGGTATTCATGCAGCACGACGAATCAACTATAAGATTAATAATGTGGGAGACATTATGTCTACTAGGTTAATTTGGGACCATTATCTTTACTCAAAATAATGAGTACTGAAGTAATTAAATACATTCATTAATGTACAATTTATGATAAATATATATATATATTTTTTTTAAGTATGACCAACTTAGTTGTTGAGCTCAAAGATAATATCTTAGTCATAATTATTTCCTTTTGAGTATGACCTCCAGTATGAAGCTGTGTGTGTTTCGAACTCCTGACCTTAGAAGGGAGTCTTTGTATGTCGTTCTCTTGTCCTGACAGAACGTACTCCCTCCTCCCTAAGTGTTGCCATGAGTCCAAGGCTGTATTCCCTCCTGTCTTATCACAGTTTAAAAGGTCAGTTATGCACGTACTGACTACGCGAAGAGAAACATCTTATTTTGCAAACGCTGTGCGTGTGTGTGAATGTCGTTCTGAGGTCAGTTCTGTGTCCGGTGTGACTCAGCGACAAGCCAGACACAGAGATAGGCAGGTAATATGGGGGACGAATGTGAAATATGTACCTGTAAAACCAAGACTATAGGTCCTGACAAGCATTGACTCTTATTGAAATAATAACTAACTAAATTACTGAATGTAATATAAATTGGTAAATGGTAAATGGCCTGTATTTGTATAGCGCCTTCTTAGGGTTCTACAACCCCCCAAGGCGCTTCACAACACAATCAGTCATCCACCCATTCACACACACATTCACACGCTGGTGGGGATGAGCCACAATGTAGCTACAGCTGCCCTGGGGCGCACTGACAGAGGCGAGGCTGCCGTACACTGGCACCACCAGTCCCTCTGACCACCACCAGCAGGCAAGGCGGGTTAAGTGTCTTGCCCAAGGACACACAGCAGCATTCTCTGGCCGGATCGAACCTGCAACCTTCCGATTACAGGACAACCCGCTCTACCTCCTGAGCTACTGCTGCCCTTATACCCCCCTGTCATTAAAACATATAGCTAATCTGTTGGAAGTAATTCTCAGATCTGTTCTACCACATTTAGCATTTTTAAAGCTGCTTTTACTTGAATTTATAATTATCTTTCATTTCATTTTTTTTATCATTTACTTTGTTTTCTGACTTTAATTGGTTTTATGATATTCTTTTGTTTTAAGATCAGTTTATGGAGACTTTATCATTTGTTTTGTTGATCTTTGTGAAGCCACGCCAAGCCAACTTTATTTATAAAGCACTTTAAAAACAGGCAACACTGACCAAAGTACTGAACATAAAAGTAATAATCTGAATAGAAGATAAAAAAAATATAAAAAAATAAAGCATTTGTGAAGCACTTTGTGTTTCTTTTTCAGTTATAAGTGCTATGCAAATAATATTTACTTACTTATTTAGCCGGAAGCTAATTAACAGCCAATAAAGAACTTGAGGATTTTAGAACCTGATTTGAGAAAGAATTCTGCATGCACAGTGGCATTCCTCATAATGCACTTGAAAGTGCATATCAAAAAAAAAACAGACAGGCTATCCATTGGTACAAAACCCCAATAAAATTGTTGAAGCTAAAGCATTACCACCACATCCCTCTGCACAAGCAGTGGAATTAATTGCTTTAACCAGAGCCTGCACACTGGCAAAAGAATAAACTACTATTATTCTCACTAGACCTTGAGAAAGCTCAGGAGGAACTCACACTAGCAGACTACATGAAAAAATATTAGCCTCACATGATGTGGGGAATACAATTGATCTGCCCTCAGTTCTTTCTGTTTTACAGGACAACCAACAACAAGTGAAACCAGGAGACTGGGTCTTCATCAGAGCAATCAAAATAAAGCACTGGGCACGTCCAAAGCGGGTTCACTGCTGTGAAGATTGCGGAAAGACCTTCCTGGATCCGCCTTAGTCGCTATAAGTTGCAAAGAGCTCTGAATGATTAGAGTCCTGGGGGTGCAGTAAAGTCGAACTCCACAGGGGGAGTGGTCTTTTAGTGACCATTTCGTCTCAACGTTCGTGAAGACTCCAGAGGCTGCTCTCCAGTTTAGTTTCTTTTCATATCAGGGTCTTTGTAGCCTAGCCGCAAGGATGGAGCCACGCCAGAAGTGGTGGCTGCTTAGCGGTGTTGTGACTGTGGCTGCCATAATCACCATGGATATCCTTTTACTCTATTCTGAGCAAGAGCTACATCACCAAAAGATAACAACTACCCTCTCCAAGACCCCTGACTGGTACAATGCTCACCGCAACTGCGCTACTGAAGATCCAAACCCCACCAGTTACTGTTTGTGTCCCTTAAAACTATACCACCTGTGTCCCTACTGCTCATCTACCTGCTTTGTGCACCTGCCAATCCCAGAGTGGAAAGAAGTAAAAGATTTATAGACCGAGGCTCCCATAAGGAATACCCTCATCCATATGCAACAATCTCGTGGCGTCAGTTTCTGAACACCACTGCACACCTGACTAACAACACCAACTGCTATGTCTGTGCACATATGCCTACGTCATCTCAAACTACAGATTTGTGGCGATACAACACAACGTTGGACAAAATGTGCCTTGTTGGTTTCTCTACTCACCCTGGGATACCAACTCCCTGTAAGAAAGCCAACTACACCATTCCACTGGACATCACGACACAAAAGATGGCTGTCGAGGGAAGACAGACCTATCTGCCTGGCCTCAAATACCTGTGGCCCTACCTGACATCATCCTGACGACTGAGATGCAAGCCTACGTGGAAATCGACCGATATGCATTCCTGAGACACATCAACATCACCAAAGGACTGGCTAACAGAATTGGGAAGGAACTCTCTGAAGTAAGGAAAATGGTTCTCAAGAACAGACTGGTGCTGGATCTTCTGACCACATCCACTGGAGGAGTGTGCAAGCCCTGCGGAACCTGACTTCGCTCCAGAAATTCGATGAAGCTGTAACCCCCGGACCCGCTGCTAATGACTTTTTCTCCTGGTTCACCTTGTGACCGTGGTGGCAACAGTTGCTAAGGATTCTCATGCTTTTTATTGTGATTCTGATTCTTTTTTTGTCTATTCGTTTCATGTATTCTGCCGTGCATGTAATCAATGATTGAAAAAATGTTTACAAATACCCTCCTTCTATATCGAATGCTGCATACCAAAGAAAAAGATAACCTAGCTGCTGTTTGAATCCCACTGTTCTCTTCCTACATTAACCTGTATCATGTTCTCTTGGAAATGAGTACCTGAGATTTTTTTTAACAAATGTTTATTACATTTTTAATTTTTACTTTTCACTTATATTATCATTTATTACATAATTTATTACATTTTTAGTTTTAATTTTACATTTTTAATGTTTAATCATCATTTATTAAATTTTTTATTTTTATTTTTCACTTATAAAGTTAAAGTACCAAGTATTCATCACACAATGGTGAAATTACATCTACATTTATTACATTTTTTATTTTTCACTTATAAAGTTAAATTACCAAGTATTCATCACACAATGGTGAAATTACATCTACATTTATTACATTTTTTATTTTTCACTTATAAAGTTAAAGTACCAAGTATTCATCACACAATGGTGAAATTACATCTACATTTATTAAATTTTTTATTTTTCACTTATAAAGTTAAAGTACCAAGTATTCATCGCACAATGGTGAAATTACATCTACATTTATTACATTTTTTATTTTTCACTTATAAAGTTAAAGTACCAAGTATTCATCGCACAATGGTGAAATTACATCTACATTTATTACATTTTTTTATTTTTATTTTTCACTTATATTATTATTATTATTATTAAAGTTTTATTATTTTTATACTCAAATTACTACAAAAGGGGGGAGATATTAGAGAATTATTATTTGTCCTCATTTGTGTATAGAGCTAAACTCCACATGAACCTTTTAAAATGACTGTGTTCTCTGTGTTATCACATGACTTTGGGAAAGCCCTGGGCGGGACTGCTCCGCCCCCTGTGTAATTTGAGCTGTAATTAAACATGTCTGGAGCAGGAGAGAGGGAGAGTGAAGCCCTTTTTATAAGACATACCATGTCGGCAAATCAGCGTAATATTACCGCAATGTGTTTCTTATGAACGCGCCATGGCGGCATCACGTTGCGGGAATTTTGCAGCATTCGTGCCGCCACGCTTGATAGTAATATTGCGGTAATAATGCGGCTTCGCCAGTCTTATAAACGCACATTAAGCCTTGGCGCAACAGAGGGAGGTGTCATGACCATGTGATGAATTACTGCTGTGCTCCGACCGGGAACTATATTAAAAGTGAAAGTAAACACGGACATAAGTTTAGTTTTTGTAAACAGAACCAGCTGAGATGATAAACTGGAGCGATGCGGAGCTCCGGGAGCTTCTCTCCGTTAGATCTGCAGCTCATATCATCTGACAGCTCACAGGGACTGTGGAGTAGAGGGTGACACGGGAGTGGATTTTCTTTGCTTTCCCAACCCGCTCCCATTGTAAAAAAACCCTCTTGTCCCAATCCCAGAAAGCAAGGAAAAATAAAAATTGCTCCCATCCCAATCCCAATAACATGATTCCCGCTCCCTCCCACTCCCAACAGGTGTTTTTTAAGGTGGTGATTCTAAACAAAACCAAAAAAACAATCACAGTGGTGTAAGGTGTTTCCACTCCGTCACTGACAACTCCCAGAAAACTGTGAAGTTTCAGATCCATGGCAGTTTTTTCATAGTGATGCAGGTATTTTCCCCCTTAATTCGCTCCTCCAACTCATCTTTGTTTCTGTCCATATTGTCAAATGTGGCGGCTCGCAGCTGTGCATTGAGAGATGAAGTTCAGCGCTGGTCATGTGACTTATAGTGACAAATCAGCTGCTAGTCAGTGACCAGTGTTTGCAAAAATGATGCAGGACATTTTTGAACCATGTATATAATGTACTCACGGGCTTCAGATTTGTAACTGTTTAAAATTGGGTTCTGTAGTGACCTCTGACCTTTATATAATATACATATTATTATTGTGAAAATAATCTGCTGACATAATTTTAAAAAAGAACCATCAATGTGATTTTCTGCCAAATTCAGAAAATGAGGATTTAAGTCCCTCTGCTTAGAAAATAAACCAACAGAGTTTATTAGAAAATGGTTAGAGATCATATAATTATTAGAATTTATTATGAAACACCAGAAACAACAGAGTCTATATGAAAATGGTTCTAAATGTTGTAATGGTGAGTGAGTGCTATTGTAGTCTACCGTTACTGTTCCTTTAAGAGAGGCGGAGGCTGAAGGAGATGCGGTTTTATCTCAGCTGTTTGTTAAACTACTCTAATAAACCACTGTTAAGGACAAAAACTCATTCTGTCTGGCGTTTTAGTTCAGCACAAATATCACAATAATAAGAAATTATCTTAAGTTACCTCGTGTTTGTAATACAGCTTTAATTAAAGCCCCCAGGGCGCTGCGCACGGAGCGCAGATCAAATGCTCGGAGGAAGCGCTCCTGCAGCAGCTGCTGCTGACACGATCTCTGATGGGTTATTGAAAAAAATGTTTGTGTCACTGAATCAGAGCAAATTATCAACAGTTGTGGTTTTCAGGGAGATTCTTTTTTTTTGGGGGGGGGGCAAGTTAAGAGAAGAGGAACGTCAGTAATGTCCGACTGGCCGACGTGCACAAGTGTATCAGAAAGGTCAGACAGAACTATATGTAAATTAAAACGACACATTATTTTAAAAGAAACTTGTTTCATATTGAACAGGAATCTAAATTTATTTCAATTCCCACTCTTGCCCACTCCCGTTGATTATTTTTCCTGTTTTGTCCCAGTAACGTGATTATAAATTACTTGACTCCCATTTCACGGGAATCCCGCAGGACTCACGTGACCCACTGGGATCCCAAAAAATTGTCAGCCTCTACTGTGGAGCACACACACCTGTAGCTGACTGGGGAAAAAAAACTTAAGGAGCACGGCTTCGATCGCAATAAAAGCAAGTTATGTCCAAAATACACGGAAGTCCGCGACAGCGTAGAGACCGCCCCCATACATCCTTTATGCCGCCATCGCGTTATCTTTTGTAAAACTGACATGATTGCGCAACATTACCGCCACGGTCTGAGCTCTTATAAACGACCTAACGCTCCCTGATGCCGCCTCGACTTTGCAGCAAATTGGCGGCATTGTTTTATAAAAGAGGCTTGACCGTTGGGCTCTCCTCGCTGCAGCGTGACAAACAGAGACTCTGACTCCTTTTGCCTTTGTTCGTTCAAACTTTTCAATCCTGGGGTTGCAGGGATAATCAGATAAAATCCCTAACAATGTCCCTATTTATTTATTTATTTATTTGTTTTTCTTTCTTTCTTTTTGTTCTTTCATTCTTTTTTCTTTCTTTCTTTTTTCTTTCTGTCTTTAATTAATTATTTATTTATTTATACTTCGTTTTTCTTTCTTTAATTATTTATTTATATTTCTTTTTTCTTTTTTCTTTCTTTCTGTAATTATTTATTTATATTTCTTTCTTTTCTTTCTTTAATTATTTATTTATTTATATTTCTTTCTTTTTTTCTTTCTTTCTGTAATTATTCTTTCATAACACAGTACTAATGTTGGTGATTATAATTTGAGTGCAGAGCATCGTGTGTGAGTTGGATTAGAGCTGGACTCAATCCCAGTCAGATGAATGAATAGTGATCATGGGTCAAAGACCTGAACATACCTGTTCTTTGTTGTTTGAGGATGGTTTGGTATTGACTTTGGAAAATGGAATGCAGACAACAATAAACCTCATTTGGGTCGTTTACTCTTTGGTCGTATCGGCCTGGGCCGGGTGGGAATAGCCCGCCCCCACGCGGCCAGGTTGTGTTTGCGCAGCCTTCTCAGGAATGCAAATGTGGGCGAGGACATTTGCGGGCTCCGCTAAAGTGGTGTGGAGATGTCCGTGGTGTTTTTGCTGAGCGCCACAAGTTAGGAAACAAAAGTGGGAGTGAGTAGTGTTGCTTTCGGAGACTCTGACATGAAGCACACAGCTTCCTACTCTTCTCACTGATCAGCGGTGCTGGCGTGGGCTCCTCTCCCATCCAAGAGTGTTCACTGCAGACGGTCAGTCCTCGTGCTGCCGCTCCGCCTGATCTGAGCTGCAGTCAGATTGTCGGTGGATCGTGCATATGGGAAGGCGCCACTGGCTGATTCTACCTGCACCAATCAGAGGCTCCCACTAGCTGTGGTGTATTTGCATTTTAAACTATTTTCATAAACCTCTTGCCTGACTGTTTGCAGAGACAAACACAATTATGCAGCTCAATTTCAACTAATCTCTTTATAAAGATTACGTCCTTATGAATTGATTTCATTTAATTTTGTTGCAAGAAACCCATGATTGCATGTTTAGTTCAGCCTTGCCACAGTCAGAATGTGGGGTTTGCAGAAATGTACATTAGCTAAAGCAACCTGAGCTCAGCTCAAATATACAAGTCAGCGCCCAGTGCTGCAGGTAGATGAGGGCGTCCTCCACCCCCATGTTTGGTTTGTATGCAAACTGCAGTTGGTCCATCTCTGGGCTCACCATGGAGTGTAGGTGGGTGAGGATGTCTATCAGGTAGGAGGTCAAGGGCGACTGGTCTGCAGTGCTCTGGTTCCCAGGGATGTGATGTTTTCAATCAATCAATCAACCTTTATTTATAAAGCGCTTTTTCATGCATTTTGGTGCAACACAAAGCGCTGAACAATTAAAAACAACCACACAATAGTCAAATTCCCACCCCTCCCCCACAGATCAGCATCCAAGATCCCTTATATCTCCCTCTTCCCACCCCCAATCCCATCCCATGCACACACACACACACACACACTCAAGAGCTAAAATGAAAGGACAACTGGCTGAGTACAGATGTAATAGGCAACAAAGTAAAGGGAAACGCCATCAAAAGGAGCCAGCTGCACCGGGAGCAGCAGGATTGGCAGCAGCCGCCCGGGCACCACCACATGGCCACCAAGGGGAGGCACGAGATGCTCCCAGGCAGCCACAGCCAGCCGCCGCTCCCGGGGCAGCTGTCCCCCACAGAGGAAACACTGGTAAAACCTTAAAATTATTAAAATAACAAGTAAAAGATCAGATTAAGCATAAACACCAGATAAATAAAAGCATACGTTAAAAACATTGATAAAAGCTAAGTATAAAACAAACAGTTAAAAGTATAAAAATAAAAATAATATAATGCAAATAAGTAATACAGGTAAAAACAAGTTAAAATTAGTACATAAGATAATAGATGTCATTAAAGTAAAAGAGTAATAGAACAATGATAAAATATATAAAAGATGGTTAAGCAGGCTAAAATAGATCAGATACAGCTAAAAACTATAATAAAAAGGTGATTCAAATAAAAACTATACTGACAAGGTCAGTTAGCTAAAAGCTATACTAAAAAGGTGAGTCTTGAGCCTGGCCTTAAAAAGATGAACACTCTCTGCGGCCCTGAGGTCCTCTGGCAGACCGTTCCAGAGGTGAGGGCCATAAAACTGGAAGGACGCCTCACCTTGTGTATGTGTCCTGACTTTTGGTATGACAAGGAGACGGCTGCCATAGGAGCACAGGGACCGTGAAGGCTCGTACTTTATAAGTAGTTCTGATAGATAAGAAGGCCCAAGACCATTAAGACATTTAAAAACCATTAAAAGAACCTTAAAATCGATCCTGAAACGTACGGGGAGCCAATGCAGCTTGTTTAAGACCGGTGTAATGTGCTCCTGCCTCCTGGTCTTTGTCAGGACACGTGCTGCTGAAGTTTGAAGAAGTTGTAAACCTGAGGTATTCTTTTTGGGAAGACCAGAAAGCAGGGCATTACAATAATCAATTCTACTAGTAATAAAAGCAGGGGGGTCACTAGGTTTTAAGGACAGGGGGGGCTTAGCCCCCAAGAGATGCACACAATATGAACGAACGTAGTGAATGAGCACAAAATTTCACAAACAGAAAGCAAAGACTGAGAAATTGTTTTCCTACTTTTTTGGACAGATTAAACATCCTAGGCCTAATGTAATTTGCTAATATCATGACTTCTGCTCACACGCCACAGTAATTTGTTGCTCCCAAATATTTTGAAGTTACAAACATTACATTTTGAGCATGCATGTGATGTGACTAAAGTGGTTGCAATTTACAGCCCTGAAAAATATTACTAAATCACTTGAATTGAAGTAATATTAAAATAGAACCCTCAAAAATATGCGAGTCAGGCTAATTTGACTTATATATATATATATATAATTTTTTTTTTTCATTTATTCTTTATTTAAC
>SSNS01000004.1:1021692-1147584 GCA_006937985.1 Aphyosemion australe | reverse complement strand
TTGTTACTACCAGCCAGTGATGAAGACTTACTTTCTTGAAAAACTTGCGTATATACATGTTTTCTTGCTGTTTGCAGCATGTACGCTAGTGTCCGCAGGTACGAGCTGAGTGTAAAGTAGCAGTGAAAACGAGGACTGGATTTTCAGTAATGTGGATGTCTCCTGTGAACAACTGGAACGGATTGGATAACGAAGCACTGACGCTACCTTAAGAGTGTAAAGTGAAAGGGACCAACCGAGTTATGATCATATATTTATGTGAATAGCGACGGGTTTATATTGTTATTTCTTTAAAATCATATTTCTGCATTTTATATTGAATTTGTCTGCAAGTTCTGTAAAAAAATAAATATATCGAAAAAAAAAAAGAAAAAAAAACCCACAAATTATTTAGAGGGGCTTAAGAATATTTTAGGGAGGCTTCAGCACCCCTAAAATAGGCCTAACGACGCCACTGAATAAAAGCATGCATCAGCGTCTCCGTATCGGCCTGAGAGAGAAAGGGGCGGACTCTGGCAATGTTTTTCAGGTGATAAAAACCTATTTTTGTAGTATTCTTAATGTGGGGGATAAAAGTCAGCTCAGAGTCAAAAATCACGCCCAGGTTCTTCACTCGAGAAGATGGATTTAAAATTAGTGACTGTAGCTTTGGTAAAAGTTTCTCTCTCTGGGCCTCAGGACCGATGACTAAAACTTCAGTTTTGTCCCTGTTGAGCTGGAGAAAGTTTTCTGCCATCCAGGATTCAATGTCCGAAATGCAGTTAAAAAGGGCATCCAATGGCCGTGCGTCATCGGGAGACACAGAGATGTACAACTGTGTATCATCTGCATAACTGAAACTTAACTCTGTGTCGCCCGATGACGCTGCCAAGTGGGAGCATATATAGATTAAAAAGCACTGGGCCTAAAATCTCAACCCTGGGGCACACCACATGTAATTTCGTGGGCCTTAGAACAGCAGGTATCTAAACTTACCACGAAAGTCCTGTCTGTGAGATAGGAAGTAAACCATTTATGGACAGCACCAGAGAGGCCGATGTGTTTTAACCGGGTTAAAAGAATGTTGTGGTCCACTGTATCAAAGGCAGCACTTAGATCCAGTAGAACCAGAACTGTCAGCCTCTGTTCGTCATAATTAATTCTTAGGTCATTTAAAACTCTTAAAAGGGCTGTCTCTGTGCTGTGGTTTACTCTAAAACCAGACTGAAATTTCTCAAGGACATCATGTGCATTAATAAAATCATTAAGCTGGATTAAAACAAGTTTTTCTAAAATTTTACTTAAAAATGGTAAGTTAGATATCGGTCTGTAGTTGTTAAAATCCCTAAAATCTAAGTTTCTCTTCTTCAACAGGGGCCTCACCACCGCCCCTTTAAAGGCGGCAGGAAAGACCCCCGTCTGAAGAGAGCAGTTCATCATGGCTAAAATCTCATCTCTAAAATATTCATAAAATGGCTTAAAAAATGAAGTAGGAACTGGATCTAAAAGACATGTGGTGGGCCTCACTGAGGAGAAAACTTTATCAAGAGTCCCAGCTTCCACCAGGACAAAACTGTCCAGTGTTTCCTCTGATAACACACTCAGACTTCACTAAAACCATGTCACTGTGAGAGGATAAAATGTTGCATCTGATTGTGTGTACCTTCCCTCTGAAGTGGTCTGCAAACTCCTCACAGAGAGAGTTTGAGGGTGTTTTGGGAACTGGAACCACACAGGAGGTCTTCCACAGGATGGGGACCTGCTCCAGACGAAGGCTCAGGTTGAACATGTGCGTGACCACTTCACAAAGGTCAGCACAGTCTCTGAGCAGTCTGGGGCTGATCCTGTCAGGCCCTGCAGCTTCCTGCCCATAAGCCACCTTAAGCCTGCCGCACGACAGCAAACTGCTGAGATAACGGTCATTTGTGGTCGTTTGCTCAGCAGATTCCTCGCTGTGTGCGCCTAATTTTCACTGAGTTTTCTGCCTCACAAGACGCTGAGGTAAAAATGAAACCGGTTTGATATTTCTCGCAGTGTGCGCACAACGCAATCTGTCTGTTGTGCTGAAATCTTCAAGTGGCAAATCACAGCGCATTCTCCCCTCACATGACTCCAAGATGGCAGCCTTCTGTCTGCATGTCAGAAAAATAAACAAGACGGAGCTGGATATGGAGGAAATGCTTCTACTTGGTTTGCTGATGAGGCGTCACCGTCATAAACTCCTTGCCTGGCCCTTCTTTGCAGCCATGACCGTACCTATACCTTCAAACATCCAGGGTGCAGACACTGAGGTGATGGATACCTTTCAGTACCTGGGTGTTACAATAATAGCCTACTGCCTTTGTGTGTTTACCTGTATTATTTTTCCTATTCTCTAAGTATATGTGCTGCCTTAACGAGTGAATTTCCCCACAGTGGGATCAATAAAGTCTATTCTAATGTAATATAATATAATATATTGTAATATATTAACAAGTGTTGGTTCAGTTACCTAATACACGATGCTACATGATGTTTTTTACCCCTCTGAGATAAATTCTAAGTAAATAAACTAATGTTTGTATATTTGAGCTGAGCTCAGGTTGCTTTAGCTAATGTACACTTCTGCAAACCCCACATTCTGACTGTGGCAAGGCTGAACTAAACATGCAATCATGGGTTTCTTGCAACAAAATCAAATGAAATCTATTTATAAGGACTTAATCTTCAGAAAGAGATTTGCTGAAATTGAGCTGCATAATTGTGTTCGTCTCTGCAAACAGTCAGGCGAGAGGTTTATGAAAATAGTTTAAAATGCAAATACACCAAAAAAAAGCATCGTGTCAAAGAAACATGAAAATAAATCATTTGCATTCAGTTTTATAGCTATAATGAAACATTGCTGTAATTTGGTGCATCTATGCAGTGTTAACATGATTTCTGGGTGAATGTTTAATTTTCCTTTAGCACATTTCTTTGGCTTTCCACTAAAAGAGTTTCAGTAAAATAGAGAAAACACTCAATTATAAAAGTTCTGAAAGAAGTCGATGTTTTAAATGAACTGTTTATGTTTTTTAACGAGTTACATTTGGACATTTAAATCATTTAACAACTACTCAACCTTTATTTATAAAGCACCTTACAGGCACGGGAAATGCCACCAAGGTGTTGTACATCAAAAGAATAAAACAGATAAAAACCAACAAACACAATCAAAACAAAGTTAAAATGACAAGGTAAAAGCATATAAAACATCAGCAATAAGCTAAGCTGCAGAGTTAAAATCCAGATCATAAAAGTAGGTGTTCAGCCTCACTTTAAAAACCGCCACTAATAACAAATGTAAATGGTAAATGGCCTGTATTTGTATAGCGCCTTCTTAGGGTTCTACAACCCCCCAAGGCGCTTCACAACACAATCAGTCATCTACACATTCACACGCTGGTGGGGATGAGCTACAACATAGCCACAGCTGCCCTGGGGCGCAATGACAGAGGCGAGGCCTGCCGTACACTGGCACCACCGGTCCCTCCGACCACCACCAGCAGAGCAGGCAAGGTGGGTTAAGTGTCTTGCCCAAGGACACAACGACAGCGACAGACTGAGCGGGTCAGGAACCTGCGACCTTCTGATTGCAAGGCGGCCACTTAACTCCTCTGCCACCATCGCCCTTATTTAGTACAAAACAGCTGCATTTACTCTCCATTGGTTTTTCTTGCTTTAACACAGTGTTACGATGTTTTATTTACCTTAAATCACTGACGGTTTCGGCGACTCACTGTCGCCATCTTCAGAGTCACGCCGACTTGACGGCGTCACTTCCGCTGTTTGTTTGCTGCATTTACACTACGGCCAGGTGGGTCATGCATCTACGTTGGCGTTGCCCGTGCTGAGCCGACCCAACACTCCCACCTATGGACTGATTTGCTTGTTGAAGTTATGTCACTCTCACGCCTACCTACTAGTGCAGGGGTGTAGAACTCCGGTCCTCGAGGGCTGCTATCCCACATATTTTAGTGTTTTCCCTGTTTCAACACACCTGATTTCAATCAGCAGGTGATTAACAGGCTTCTGGAGAGCTTGATGAGCTGCTGCAGGTGAATCAACTGTGTTGGAACAGGGAAACAACTAAGGTGCAGGATGCCGGTCCTCGAGGACTGGAGTTTGACACCTGTGGGAGCCTCTGATTGGTGCAGGTTAAATCAGCCAGCGGCGCCTTCCCGTATGCACGACCCACTGACAATCTGACTGCAGCTCGGATCAGGTGGAGCTGCAGCGGCAGCGTTAGTAGATCCCGCCCATGTCCTCGCCCACATCCACGTTCCTGAGAAGGAACTGGCCGCACGGGGGCGGGCTGTCCCCACCCGGACCAGGCCGAGCTGACCAAAGTGTAAACGACCCAAATGAGGTTTATTTTTATCAGCGTTTCATTTTCCAAAGTCAATACCAACCATCCTCAAACAACAAAGCACACGTATTTTTCTATACTCGCTGAACGATAATGTCTAAAGCTGATTGTTGCTGATGAAGAGGAGGATGTCTGTGAGTACATGTAAATGATGTAATGGGAATATGATAATGACCCTACTAATGACTGCAGTGACATGAGAATGAAATGCTGGCAAGCAGCAACGGCAGTGATAATGAAGCCAAACAGGAGGGGAAGCAGGCAGTTTTACACTAATGGAGGGCATTTTGTGTCTAAGTAATACAAGTGGGAAGTAAGTCGTCTCTCTGTCAGGGCAACAGCCGAAAGGTCTTTTAGTTCATCGTGAAACAAATGGAACAGAGCAGAAAAGCTGCAGTTTATCTCAATGTAATATCACTCAACGCACAAAGGGTCCAAGTTAAGCTTCAGTCTTGCATTTTTCATTATCGTGCAAAACGCCTTCCTGAATTTGTCTCGATTTGAAAGATTCATCTTATTCCTGATGGATATGTATCCTCGAGGCACTTCCCTCACAGAAAGCTCGAAAATCCCCCACGGATGCGAAACGGCTCGCCCGTGTGGCGAACGTGAACGCACTTCCTCCTAATGATGGGAAAATAAACAGCTAATCTGCAGTGGTCAGATCCCGTCTCATTCGGAGAGAATGTGTTTATGCGTGCCTCTAAGAGCGTGCCCCTATACCACTTACCACCAACAGCCGTAATTAGGTTGCAATCAAAGGAAAAACAGTCCGTGTTATGCGTTCCATGAAATAACGTCTCCTGGGTGTTATTAAACGGGCGAAATGCCAGAAAAGGGGAAAAAAAATAGAAGAAACTCAAGTGAGATTGAGCGAACTTCGTCTAAAGCATCTCCCGCCACGTGGTGGATTGTTCTTTGGTGGTAATTATTTCAGCAAAGCTGCACCGAGAGCAGCTGACCACAACCTCACCCAGGGCCGCGCCGCCAGCAGAATATTAATAAAGCCCAAGAAGAAAACTGAGGCCAGTCTCTTCAGTCGGGGGTCTCTCATCGAGTCAGGCAGCAGAATTTGTTTGTATCAGTGCGTGAAAGCTAAATTAAATCTAAGTAGATGAGCGCCGAGGCCGCCCCGGTCCTCTGAGGACTCTGTGAAAGAAGAGGAACAAAAGGGGAACTGGCATTGGTGCTTGCAGTGTTGATTTTTTTAATTTTATTTTGCAGAAGCAGGGATTTAAAAAAGAAGCCAGAATGAACCAGCGGAACGAGCTCTGGGGAATAAGTTGAAGGATTAAGGAAAAAAACGGACGGAGAGGCGGATGAGAGGGAAGACGAAGCGAGGCGGAGACGGAAAAGAGGAAACCGTCTAGGATGTGGTTGGACAGGATGGAGGAGATTTTTTAAAAAGTTCAATAAAACCAGTCGGCTCCTGGTGGGAAATGGAAAGAAGAGGGGTGAGCCCAGAGGCCAGCGGAGCGAGGCGGGGTCCCGGTGAGGCCGAGCAGCCGGCGAGCCTTTCTTCATGACCAAGACCCTCATTACAGCGGGTTAGGGGAAGAAGAGCCCTGCTAAACCCCCAAAAAAGAACATTTTCTCATCTTCAACTTTTCCCATCCCTCAGACATTGTTCATTATGTTCCAGTGACTCATCCTTACGTTGCATGTCTAATGCATACAGCACCAGACTCGGTGTGGAAACACCGTGGGATGAAGCTGTAGAGGAAATGAGCCTGTTAGGCAGCGATAGAACCAAGAAGCAGAAAACACAAATCCTTTCTGGACGGGGTGCAGTAATGACTGGAGAACCCTGCTGTTTCCTCTCGGCTTGCTCCTCTTCCCCTCCGGCCTGGAAGGTGTGTGTTTCCTTTTCCTATTCAGGTGAAGACAGGAAACGGGTCTGCTTCCTTTTCTCAGATGTGAAGTAAAGATGTGAACAGAAGAAACAAAAAAGGATGTTTCAGATCATGTGATTTTCTTTTTTTAACAGGTGAAAATAGTTTACTGAACAACCTCAGTGTGGAGAAACAGAGATACGATCTAGCTTCACACCTAGCTTAAACTTTTATAGCCTGATACAAGAAATTATAATCACAAATTTGTTTTATTAAAGAAATTGAGCTAATAAACCATTATCTAATTATTGAAAATGTTTTATTAGGTAAATATATAAATTAATTGAAAATTAACAACAAAATATAATTGGTGCTTCTGTCCTGCAGATGGGAGAGGAATGTGCAGAACTCAATTGTGCAGAAGTTTGAGGAAGTTTTGAGGCAGCAGGCTGCGTCTTTGTCAACATACTTGCTGCTGCACGGCACTGAACTGCATGTAGTACTGGAGTGTTCCACTAGGGGGCACAGTAGAGAACTCAGACTGGATAAAGAGCCGGGTTTGTGGGTACAACCAAAACAAACGTAGTGTCAATAGAAGAGATCAGTAACTGGTTAATTTTGAGATCATGGCAGAAAAAAAGACAGCAGCGGTATCGTAGATGGTGTGAAAGACCTCTACACCAGAGACGGAGTCACCATGGTGAGTGTGTCTCACTCATTTTGTCAACTCCGCCTGCTGGTTACTCATGTATTGCAGCGTTTGAATGCGTCGCGGTAATTTTGCTTCAGATCAACACAAGTTACGCGGGGCAGCCATTTTTTTTCCCCCATGTCCTATTGGCTGTATAGCAAACAGAATTGATGTCTGAGTGCCGAAAACAAGCCTTACAGTTTTATTCTCACAGGTGGATCGTTATAGATTCAGCTATAACACCCTGCCTGATATCAGAACTTTATTAGAAATGTTTTGGGTTGGTTAAAATTTCAACGGACACGGAAGAGAAAGGGGGGAAAGGGGGCAGCCATTTTAACATGTGTACGCGTCGTAAAACAGCAAGTATATTCCGACCCTTAGGTTGCATGTTTTAGTATTGTTTGTATATTAAGATTTTCTTTCTTGAGCAATTTTTCAATTATGCATCCTAGTATTTTTCCTTATACACCACTGAGAAACCGATTTAGTTATTTTTGAAATATGATCGGTCACGTGAAAATAAGTAAATGTGAAAATTGTCTTCTACCCCTATTTCCTGCATTAGCCACCAATGGAAAATAAACGCTCAGATTAGAAAAGCCTGACAATTGCATGTTACATTGAAAGGTAGCATACATGGACTCACCGTTCTTGGCTCGCGACAAGGAAGGCTGTTGTTGGTTTAGCATCCAGGAAAGAGCAGAGCGTGTCTCTGCTAGTAGACGCTAACCATTAGCATTAGCAAGTCCACCACACGGCAGAACTCCTCCAGGCTTGTGTTATTTGTGGAGATAAAACATCAACATTGGAAGTCAGTGGCAGAGTCACGTTGCTGTTATCTAATCAGAGACAAGATGTCCGATTATCAGGAAATAAGACTCACTTCTAGTTCCTGAAACAGGAGCGCCAGAGCTTTTTTTCCAACAGATTGACTCACAATACTAGAGACCACTGTAAATGTGTTGAACATGGTAAATGGTCTGTATTTGTATAGTGCCTTCTTAGGGTTCTACAACCCTCCAGGGTGCTTTACAACCCAATCAGTCATCCACACATTCACACGCTGGTGATGATGAGCTACAATGTAGCCACAGCTGCCCTGGGGCGCGCTGAGAGAGGTGAGACCTGCCATTCACTGGCGCCACTGGTCCCTCCAACCACCCTCCACCACCAGCAGGCAAGGTGGGCTAAGTGTCTTGCCCAAGGACACAACAGCAGCATTCTCTGCAACCTTTCGATTACTGGGCAACCTGCTCTACCTCCTGAGCTACTGCTGTCCCTTTAAGTCTCCTTGGCGAAGGCGGCTGAAGCTGTCGATTCCCAGTGGACAAAAACCTTCCTGAGCACTCGTCTACCTAACCTCTCCGCTATCGTCTATCTTTTAGTCGCCTCCCTGGAGCCTCGGATCCTCTGCCCTCCCACAAACTCCTATCCAATCTTCCCACTTTGTCCAGTTGGTAATAACACCCCAACAGAAGGATATGTCATCTCACAAGTAAACGACAAATTTGCCTTTATGGAAAGAGAAGCTGTGTTTTAACCAGGCTACGCCGCAGTGCGTGATAACACTCTGAAGCTTTAAATTATGAAACCAAAGTTCTTTTTCTTCATTCATCACCAGAATATTCTCACAGATATAAAGAACTTCAAAACCTCTAACTCCCAAATGCTCATGGGAGGAATTCCAGCAGTTCATGACTGATACGGAAAACAAAAACGTGATAAACGAGCGCGGCTTTGTGAAACTGTCATGCAACAGGTGTTTTATTTGTCCTAACCGGCGAGATCGTCCAGATGCTGGGGCGGATCACACACCAGAGATTTGTTCCCCCTCTGATCAAGTGTGTGTTTGTTTTCTAACTTTCTTTTTCTTCTCCAAACTTTGTGTTTTCTTTGCTAACATCACATTAAGACGCTGGCCACTACATATTAGTGACCTCCTTCTTCTGGCTGCACATATACAATGATTTATTTCACACATTTAGCCATGAGACAAGGTCGTTTCATCACTTTGCATTTCCAGGCTTTGCACCAAAATGCTCGTGGATAAAAACGAAAGAAGAAACAAATTAGGAGGCTGTGCTCAGTGACCCTTTGTGGCAACTCCAAGAAGATTTTGTAGCGTTGCCCAAAGGCAGTGCAGGCTGAAAAAGTGGTGTTGTTTTCTTTTAATTAGCTGGATTTGAGCTTTCTCCTTCTGCCAACATGCCTCCATCTCTATTGTCTTTACAAATCTGGATTAAAAAATCTATAAAGATGTTTTTTTTCCTGTGCCAGTAAACATGGATGTGTAAAAAATAACGTTCTGTAAGGCGTTTCTATTCTGTTCCTGATTTTCAGATCTGTCAGATCATCGGTGCGTTTCCTGAACCCCCCCTGGCCAGCCTTCGGGATTAGGAAATTCTGCTTCCTGTCACCAACGTGTCAGGTACCTGCTCTTAAAGCGCTTTCCCCGGATTAGAAACAACCCTCCGAGGAGACAAAACTGTTTATTTAAAATGCACGAACAAACATCGTGTAAGGGAAACCACATTTAGCCGTTGTTTGTTTTCTGCTGTACTTTCTGAACTTCTCTGTGACTTTTACTAACCGGGGAGGAGAGGCAGGATGTATTTCTCCACCGTGGCTGTCCAAATATTTCTTCCACGGTTTTGTCTCCTGGCACCAGGACCGCCGCGCTCTGATCCTAAAACATAAAGCGGAGCAGAGCTCATCAGAAAACTGCCACAGCTGCCAGTGAAGTGCAGACAGGAGTGAAAAGGTGCTCCGACCACGGGGACGGCGTTGGTGGATTTGGCTGGAATTAAGAGCCCTCTGCCCATAGAGAGACTGGGTTCACTTTGCTATTACCCATAAATCCCAGCTTCTCCCATTATTAAGTAAATCCCTCGTGTCAGACGCCAGGGCGTGGCTGAATTTAGACTCCTGATTACCTTCCATCTTTATTGAGCGGCCTTTGTCCTCCGTCAGACGAGGGAGATGTCCTTCCCAAGCTAGCCTGACGTCGTCCTTCATTGACATCTTTACAACTTCATCCTCTAATGACAACCTGCTTATAACACCTCTGACATTGTGCTGAGTCACCATTAGTTGTTGCTGTCATGATAAATCACATTTGTTTATGGTTTTTGTGGCGGACAATAATGTTTCTGTGGGTGTACATGTGTGTGCTCAAACTCGGACACACAACATGGCACCACTTATAGACGAAGCGCTTCACTTTTCACCAACAGAAGCAAATGCTCCATTTCTTTACACTCTATGGAACCCAAATGCTGTCGGAGCTCTAAATGATCAGTCACGATTTTTTTTAAAGCTTTGCCATTAACTAACCTGGTTTTTATATTAAAAAAACATTTCAAGAAGCACTGGATGAGTTTTAGATAAACTCCCAGAAAGTACCCATTGGATTTATGGAGGAAGTACGTGATTTTATTTTTTAGTTACGTAAAAGTACAAGGGTAAAAAAAATTACTTAAGTAGAAGTGAAAATATCCAAGAAATGATTTATTTAAATATACGTATTAATGTGTGCATTGGTAACACTTTACAATAAGGGTCCCTTTGTTTACGTTAGTGCATTATTAAGCATTAATAAACTATTAAAGTATTAACAGCTGCTTAACCGTATTATGTAATGCATTACTAAGCAGACACCCCCTGGCCCTTTGTCCTAACCTTAAGGACAATTAATAGTTAACAATAACATTAAAAAGGGACCCTTATTGTAAAGTGTTATCTGTGCATTTTCAAAAATAAAAACACCATTTGAAGTCACGGACAACCAGAGATGTTTGGACCTAGAAAACAGCGACTGGTGTTTAGCGCTATCTCGTTTCCTCTGGCATGGCGGATTTCCGGTTCCGGCAGAGGTGCCTCAGGGAAGATACCCGAGGGGAGGGGTGAGTGTTCCATCACCGTGTTTGCGTTCAAAACCTAACCTAGCTTGTTCTGTAAATTTGCTAACGGCTTTAATTTCTCAACGCAAGATCGTTTCAAACGCTGACCTGAAAGCTGGTGGACGTTGTTTATTCCTTCAAAGAATGCACATCCGTTTTAATCAACTGATTAAAAAATAAAAATAAAAAATAATCCCTTTTCTGTCTTTTTAAAGATGCGTTCGTATGGGTGGCCTGTTGTGATTGTGCGTCCTCTTTACCGTGGCTGTCTGTGGGGGATTCGCCCTGCACCCCATCCTGCTGGTTAGCCGCCTGGAGCCAGCTTCGCCGCTGCATCCATGCTTGTCATTCCTGTCGTGTTATCGTTACAGGACTGCAGATAGCAGACAGGAACGAAACACGTGACCACTCCCTCTCCCTGTCTGAAACCGATAGGTTTGTTTTTGTTGTTGAGTCTGGTGCGTTTTGAGATGCCTGAATGGGCCTGCGCGATAAGCTGTGGGGAGGATTTCTTGGTGAGTGGGTTAATCTTTGTTCTGTGTACTCGACGGGAGGAGAATCAATTGCTGTTTTACTTAATATTCTGTTGGTTCAGGCTCAGCTGGCTGTTTGTTTAGAAATAAGAAAAGAGAGGGGGGTTGTCACTGTGAGCGTCGGGCCCACATATTTCTGCTTTTCTAGTCGTGAGCTCAGAACCGTGTAAAACACGGCTTTAAATGAGTTTTGTTCAGCAGATGGTAACTTTAAATGTACCCAGCAGAATGTTTTCTTGTTAAAATGGTTTCTGGATTCTATCACAGTGCCTCGTGCAAGCTGGGATTTCCTCTATGCCGGCAATTAATTGCTGTTTCTTCTGGCACGTTAACACCAGCAATTATGGTTTGGTTGTAATAACAATAATAATGTGGTGAGCAAATTGTTAACAAAATAAAAGCTTCTCAGGAATGTGTCAAGAGGAAAATGTAGCCCTTAGCTGCATGTCACCTTCATTGTTGCACCACTTTCTTGTGTATTCAACAAAAATAAAGGCTCCAGAGATGAAAATAAGAGCATGTTTTTAATTTCTGAGTCATTCTTGTGTGTTTGAGCCATGCTTTCATTTTTTTTTCTGTCAGATAGTTGACAGAGGAGATTTACAGCAAAATTCTGTTTTTGATTTCACATCCAGGAGAGAGCAGAGCATGTCTCATGCAGACATCATGTACGTAGACGTCCCGTGGACTGGTGCTGCCTATTGGAGCTGTCGTAGCAGTGGGCCGCCATCTTGGATGGGTCACCGTACGCCCCAAGTGCATTTATGTCTACTGAGGAAGGTGATCACCCAACAAAAAGCATATTTTATTATGCTTTTTCACTAAGTCACACATATATGGCATGATAATAAAAAATATAAAAATAATTAAACAAAATAAATTAAAATATAAAATCCCATCAGGTAGGCTATAAAAGTCAACAGTAATCCCACGTGATCTGTTTTCAGTAGTACGCCGGTTGTTGCAACGTGGCTGCACAAAAAACGGGCACTCTGTGTTGACTTTGGAGAGTGAGGAAACCCATCCAATATGGCGCTGTTTCACTCTCCAGCACCCAATGGGGCGTTTACTTATTCACGTCTATGGCGTCTCAGGTAGTGGAAGCTAACCGTTAGCATTAGCAACTCCAAGACATGGCAGAACTCCTCCAGGCTTGTGTTATTTGTGGAGATAAAACATCAACGTTGCAGAGCAAACAGAGTCAGTGGAAGAGTCGTGTTGCTGTTAGCCAATCAGAGGAGAGATGTCCACATATCAGGACATAAGACTCCAGATCCTGTCGTCTTCTACTCCCTACCTTCTCTTCATGATGCTGTTTCTACCAATTCTCTTTCCCAGGATCCCGCCATTTCCGTTTCTTATTCATTTTCTTTCTTCCTTCTCATTTTTTTAATTTAAAATTTTCAATGTTTTTATTACTATTTTTAAAAAAATAATTTTTAGATTTTTTTAAAACTTTTTTTTCATCTTTTTTCATTTTTTTGTTCTTGTAAAGCGCCTCATGATTTTAATCTGAGAGGAGCTATATAAAAAATTGTTTCTTCGTTTTTCTTTTTCTACTTCTTCTTCTTCCCTCTCCTCTTGCTAACTTCTACTTCCTGAAACAGGAGCGCCAGAGCTTTTTTTCCCCACAGAGATAGACTCACAAGGCATTCATTCCTACTAGAGACCACTGCAAATGTGTTAAAAAAGCAGTGAACCTCTTAAAAGGTCAGCCAGGGGTCACTTTATTCAGGCTTTAACCACTTCAGTTGATTCCTTTAGAAGACGACGACCACCAACTCTAACCTGAATTTCTTTTAAGACCAGAAACTCTTCTAAGAAAACTCATTTCTGCTGCTTATCTGTAGGCTCAATCCTTTTGGGCGTGACCCAAATGTCATGCCATTAAGCCCGAGCATTACTTTGTTGACAGCCGTTTTATTGTGTTTCCACTCCAAACAGACCTTTTTCAGTGTATCTGATGACATAGCTGTTATTTCTGACTGCCTTTAAGCACATCATCAGATCAGTCAGTGAAGATTGATTTCCTAATAAGTATAATTTTACAGCTCAATGTCTGAATGCACTCACTAACAGCTTGACCCACTCCAGCTGAGACCATGCAGCTCAGATTTAACGTCAGCAGCACTGAAGAAGATTTAACTAGAGAATGACACGGTAAAGTCTGGAGTTAAATAAAATTTTAAATTTTTTTTTAAAAGAATCATTAAAACTATGTGAATCCACCATATAATAAAACACTTCAGAATGAAAATGTGGTTAAATAATAAAACATTCAGAAAAATGAAAATTTTAAAAGCATTTTGCATCATTTGAGAACTTAAAGTGTGAGTCACACCGTGGGTGGAGACTTATTTCACTCATACTTCCTAAAGGAGGCATCGCCTGGCGGACCGAGAGAGCGACACTGAGGCGGTGATTGACGGCACCCCCCTCAACACCCCTGCATCCCAGCCAGCACACATAGGTGGGCCCCATATGGGATCTATATGGGCAAGCCATATGGGTCCCAACAGGGTTTGTCCGCGATTTCCATGGTGGCCCCACAGAGGTTTGCCCGTGTTTGAGTCAAACCCATGTAGGGTCTATGTGAGCAAAAATCTGTCTGGGTAAACCCCCATAAGGCCGCAGACAAACCCTGTTGGGACCCATATGGCTTGCCCATATACAGGTCCTTCTCAAAAAATTAGCATATTGTGATAAAGTTCATTATTTTCTGTAATGTACTGATAAACATTAGACTTTCATATATTTTAGATTCATTACACACAACTGAAGTAGTTCAAGCCGTTTATTGTTTTACTATTGATGATTGTGGCATACAGCTCATGAAAACCCAAAATTCCTATCTCAAAAAATTAGCATATTCTAACCGACCAATAAAAGAAAAATGTTTTTAATATAAAAAAGGTCAACCTTCAAATTATGTTCAGTTATGCACTAAATACTTGGTCGGGAATCCTTTTGCAGAAATGACTGCTTCAATGCGGCGTGGCATGGAGGCAATCAGCCTGTGGCACTGCTGAGGTGTTATGGAGGCCCAGGATGCTTCGATAGCGGCCTTAAGCTCATCCAGAGTGTTGGGTCTTGTGTCTCTCAACTTTCTCTTCACAATATCCCACAGATTCTCTATGGGGCTCAGGTCAGGAGAGTTGGCAGGCCAATTGAGCACAGTAATACCATGGTCAGTAAACCATTTACCAGTGGTTTTGGCACTGTGAGCAGGTGCCAGGTCGTGCTGAAAAATGAAATCTTCATCTCCATAAAGCTTTTCAGCAGATGGAAGCATGAAGTGCTCCAAAATCTCCTGATAGCTAGCTGCATTGACCCTGCCCTTGATAAAACAGTGGACCAACACCAGCAGCTGACATGGCACCCCAGACCATCACTGACTGTGGGTACTTGACACTGGACTTCAGGCATTTTGGCATTTCCCTCTGCCCAGTCTTCCTCCAGACTCTGGCACCTTGATTTCTGAATGACATGCAAAATTTGCTTTCGTCCGAAAAAAGCACTTTGGACCACTGAGCAACAGGCCAGCGCTGCTTCACTGTAGCCCAGGTCAGGCGCTTCTGCCGCTGTTTCTGGTTCAAAAGTGGCTTGACCTGGGGAATGCGGCACCTGTAGCCCATTTCCTGCACACGCCTGTACACGGTGGCTCTGGATGTTTTCACTCCGGACTCAGTCCACTGCTTCCGCAGGTCCCCCAAGGTCTGGAATCGGTCCTTCTCCACAATCCTCCTCAGGGTCCGGTCACCTCTTCTCGTTGTGCAGCGTTTTCTGCCACACTTTTTCCTTCCCACAGACTTCCCACTGAGGTGCCTTGATACAGCACTCTGGGAACAGCCTATTGGTTCAGAAATGTCTTTCTGTGTCTGACCCTCTTGCTTGAGAGTGTCAATGATGGCCTTCTGGACAGCAGTCAGGTCGGCAGTCTTACCCATGATTGCGGTTTTGAGTAATGAACCAGGCTGGAGTTTTTAAAAGCGTCAGGAATCGTTTGCAGGTGTTTAGAGTTAATTAGTTTATTCAGATGATTAGGTTAATAGCTCGTTTAGAGAACCTTTTCACGATATGCTAATTTTTTGAGATAGGAATTTTGGGTTTTCATGAGCTGTATGCCACAATCATCAATATTAAACCAATAAACTCTAACTACTTCAGTTGTGTGTAATGAATCTAAAATATATGAAAGTCTAATGTTTATCAGTACATTACAGAAAATAATGAACTTTATCACAATATGCTAATTTTTTGAGAAGGACCTGTACATCCCATGTGGGGCCCACTTATTTTTTATTTTTTCATGTGAAGCCCTTTGGTCGGTTGTAATGCCGTGTTAAAAGCGCTCTATAAATAAAATGGTATGGTATGTGTGCTGGCTGGGATGCTCTCAAAGTTTCGAGTCGTTAACAAGTGCGTGCACACGAGCACACGCACACAGCAGACTCACCGCTCAGGAGAACGAGCAAACAGAAACAGCAGCATGCTGGAGGATTTCCTGTCCACCGCGATCACTAGAACAAAGGGAGAAGGAGGACAATTTTTATGGAGGTGAGCGGCTCCAAGCTGTAATGTTTTCGTATGGGCAGGTGAGTGGTTGAGCCAGGTGGAGGTGCGGCTGAGACTCAGCTGGAGTGCAGCGCAGCCACGGAGTACGGTACAAACGTCACCCTGCAGCTCTATAGCCAACAGCTGTGGCTGATTCTAAATCAGTGTGGAGTAGCGTTTTAAAATGTGTTCATACAGTTTGTGCAGACATCCACAGACAGATGCCACTCAAACAAAATAAAAGACCAAACCATTTACTGCAGCTGCCTCTACCGTTTACAGCACCAGATCCCCGAGATAACCCACTATCTCACAAATTAGAATAGTCACTCAGCCAGGCCGTCCTCAGCACATTCCTGAACGGCAGCAGATTTGTGACAGCCTCAACTACCACGATTCAATTTAAATCTCCTCTTGACATGCTGAGCGTGAGCCGCTGCTTTAGAACCGTCGTCCTGTAGAGGTGACACGGATTCTCCAGAAAGACGATCCTGACTGCTGACGGCGGTGGAAACACCTCCTTTATGTAGATCTTGACCTTGAGTGTTTGTTTTACAATGCAAATGTGTGGCTTTTGCACACCAAGTGTAGCTATCAAAGGCTTTTGTAGTCTCACATTTAGTTGCTTATTAAGTCTAAATGCCACGCGCTGTTACAAATGGAGGAGCTGGAGTCATTTAACCTCGCTTGTGACGATAAACACGGGTACTGTAATCAACCACGAAGCCACGCAGGTACGGAAATTCAGGAGCAGATGTCGGCTTTGCCAAACAACTCATAAAATAATCTCGTCATAAACCTTGAAATTTCTCAGCATATTTTTTGCAAGAATGCTTTTACCATAGTGTGACTCAGCTGCAGAGAAATGAAGGTATGAATCACACAAAGTAAATGGAAATGGTAGGAAGGATGCATTTAGAAACAACAATTGCTGGAAACATGACACCAGTGAGGAGAGTTATTATCCCGTGGCATGGATTGATAAAGCGTCTGGCACTAAACACGGGAAATATAGAGATCGGAGGACATTTTGACTGCTTCTAAATAAGGACAGAGCGAGCTCTCGGTGGATTTGCAGCATATTTTCTAGCCACTATTTTCTATTTTTTATGTGATATCGGCAGAAAACGTTTCAGATTTTTCACCCTGAGTCCAAGATGTTAATCGTCACTTCTTTGTCTGACAAATCAGAACAAAAGTAAAGAATAGAATAGACTTTATTGATCCCACTCCTTAAAGCTGCAATCCGGAGTTTTCCCCTTTCAGGAATTATGTATGATTTTTCAGAAATCCGTAAAAGTGATTGTCTCATCATGTAGTGTGATATGTTTTTTTTTTTTTGCTAAGCCCGCCCCCTGCCCCGTAAAACTCTGTGCAATAGGAAACTGAGCGCCGACCAGAACTAACCAATAGCGTTAGACTACCGCTTGCTTACGTGCTTCAAATTTAAGGAAGTACCTCGGCTGATGCAGTGTTGATAAACTTTTCACGGACAAGTAAGTCTTTAAAATATAAATATATGAAAACACAACATGACATGAGAATAATACAATGTGTTTTAGCTCTGTTGGTCGGCTACAGAAGCACATTCATAAACAAGAAACGTGCAGTCGCCATCTTAAAAAACCGAATCAAACGACTCTTGGTGTGATATGCTTGTCAGCCACTAGATGGTGCCATCGGATAAAAGAAATACTCCGGACAGCTGCTTTAATGCACTTAGAGAATAGGAAAACATAATACAGGTAAATACACAAAGGCAGTAGGCTGTTATTGTAACCTTCAGCAATTAAAATAAGCAATAAAAATATAAAATTGAGTTTCCAAGAAGAAACCACAGACATATATATGTAGATGCCTCATGGACTGGCGCTGCCGTAGTGGCCGGCCGTCTCCATTTGCCCCTAGTGCATTCATTTCTACTGAGGAAGGTGATTGCCCAACTAAAAAACACATTTTATCAAGCTTCTTCACAAAATCAGACACATGGTATGGCATGATAATTAAAATTAACATAACTAAACAAAATAAATTAAAATATAAAATCAGGTAGGCTAGAAAAGTCAATAGTAATCCCACATGATCTGTTGTCAATAGTACGCCGGTTGTTGCAACCGTAAGCTGCACAAAAACGGGCATAGTTGCTCACTCTGCGTTGACTTTGAAGAGTGAGGAGACCCATCCAATATGGCGGCTACGCTGTTACACTCTCCAGTGCCCAATGGGGTGTCTACGTATTCATGTCTACGGAAGAAATAGCATAAAGGACACAGACATACTAATGTACATACGGGTATTGAACACTTCCTGAATATAGCACTGATGCTAGCGTGTACCAGGATAACACCAGTACCAGCTAAACGGTGGAGTTCTACACTCTTACTGCAGTGGGAATGAATGACCTATGGTAGTGTTCTGTTTTACATCTTGGATGTCTAAGTCTGCCACTAAAGGAGCTGTCCATGGCCTCCACAGTGGAATCCAGTGGGTGGGAGGGGTTTCCATCATCCTCCTTTCACACACGTCCTCAACAGAATCCAGTGGGCAGCCCAGGCAAACACATCTCTACATGAACTGAGGTGAATCAGGGCTTTAAGGTCAAATAGCTGCTAAGACACCACCATCAAGAACAAGCAACAAGCAGAAGAATCACAAGCAGTGGATATTAGACCTGTGGAACTTTATGCTTTGATCTGATGAGACCAAACAGATTAACTCTACATGCATGGTTCCCATGGTTAAGCATGGAGCTGGAGGTGTGATGGTGCTTTGCTGGTGATACTGTTGGGGATTTATTCTAAGTTGAAGCCAAACTCAACCAGCATGGCTACCAAAGCATCCTGCAGCAACAATCCCATCCCAAACGGTTAGAGGATCACTTTTTCTGTAAAGGGCAATGACACCAAACACCTCCAGATTGTGTAAGGGCTGTTTGACCAAGACAGTCGAGATGGTTTGGGGTGAGATGGACCCCAGGGTGAAGACACAAGTGCCAATAAGTGTTTAGCATCAATGGGAACTCCATCAAGACTGTTAGAAAAGGTCATCAGGAGAACGCCAAGAATGTGCAGAGCAGTAATCAAAGCAAAGGGTGGCTACTCTGAATAACACAATTAGTAATTTCACACTTCAGCAAGAATCCACGATGTAAATAGTCATGAGAACAAAGAAAAACCATTAAAGAAGACAGTGTGTCCTAACCTCTGACTGGTTGGTAATGTAGTTGTGTGACTGCATCTAAACCCAGAAATCCTTTCATCTCTGTTCTGTATGCGGGTGCTCCCATCAGCGGGCCATCGTGGCTCTCTTACATAAAAAAGGATGATAAGATCATGGACAGAACAGCATGGTGGAGGATGCAGCAGGAACTGCTCTTTCAGTGCCACCTGCGTTTGCACCGACAACCTTGAGAGGACCTCCTGTAATCGCAGTTTTTATCTAAATTCACCCAATGGGAAGGTGCCACATTCGTTTAGGAGTGAGTTCAATCACCTGCTGTATTTCCATATCCCAGCAGTTAGCCTGGAGGTGAGAGGATGTGCGTGGCATTAAACTGAAATATAAATAAGGACTGCTGAGTGAGCGATGCTGATTTCACTTTGGCTGACCCACACACAGGATTAGCTGGAAAAGCAGAACGATAAAGGAACTTTTCTGGATGCTGCTGTGGGCTGGAGCACAGAAACCACAAGCAGAGAGGCAGTGAGTGATCTCACACTGCCATCTAGTGGTCACAGAGAGAATTGCAGGCCAAGAAGAAGGTGTCAGAATCAGGGTACTGCAGTGTCTATGACAAAAGCCAGGTACAAACTTATTAGATTTGTTTTTAACTGGATTTCTTTTATCTTTGTGTTTTTGTGCTATTTTAATTTGTGATTTTTATCTTGAAAGAAAGAAATTTGTTTTGCTTTATTTTGCAAATTTTTGGAGAAGCAGGAGATTTTTTAAATATATTTCTGCTTTGGAGCAAAGTGTAACATTTATTTGACTTTGTTTAATATATCAGAACATTGTAACGCATGTATGTTCAGTAAAGGTACACCAACTCTTTTTTTATGAAGGGACCAAGCAACATCTGTGCTATCAGAATTTCCAGTGTAAAATGTAAACTCAGTGCATAGAACGTCCAATTGTTTCGTCTTTCTACGTGTGCAGATTTTGATTTCATTTGTTTTTGCTTCAAATGCATTCCCTTAGAGAAATGTATTTCTCTGTAATTGAAATGAAAATGTTCCATGCTATGTTCTGTTTACCTTCAGGATAGCTTGTGGGAATTGCAACAAGAACTCCAGTGCACATGGGCATTACTGTATTAATTAATGAAAATGATTATGAACTTGTGTCTTAAAGGTAAGTTTTGAATGAGAATTATTTTCTAAAGGTTTTTTTTTTGTGAAACCCAACAAAGTTAAAGGGACACTAGTCAGTTTGGGCTTGTTTTTAGCACCCCCTGGTGTTTGTTGGTGAAACTGAAAGTGAAACTTATCTCCTCGATGTGCGTTGATCTTTTTAACATCTTAATCTAACTGCTGAAACGTCTCCACAGCCTTCATTAGTGTCTACAGGAGCGGTTCATCACTAAATCAAACAAATCAGCTGTGTTCATGATCTAAAACATGCTGGAAGCAGACTGCAGCACCAGGTATGTCAAGCTCAAATTTTCTAAGTCCCAACAGACCGGACCGGCAACTGTGAAATTGCAAGTGGAATATTCTGGCCGCAGGGGCTGGGAGGCCTTTCATTCACCCTGTAAAGGGTCATTTTAGCACATACTGGCTCCAGAAAATGATTTGAACATATTAGAAAGTTGCAGTGTCCCTTTAAATGAAAAAAACTAACACCTACAAATGGAGAACATCTTAATTCCCCACAGAACGTCACTAGATCTGCAGGTTTAATCCAGTTAGCTCATCGACTATCATCAGTCTAAGGGCGTAGGAACCGAGGGGGACATGCCCCCCCAATATTGAACTCGTTTCTACGCCCTTGGCTCACAAACAGAATAAGATATCTATTACAAGCACCATCTTTATTTTCAATCTAGAAAATCTGAATATTGCTGGAATCCAATTATTTGCCACTTGAGAAAATCTTCAAAATCAAGAACCTAGTTCTACCTGCTCAGGTGCTGAGAGCAACCCAAGTGCATGCACAATATATTAGCTAATCATCTAAGCTCAAATGGCAGATTTCTGCACATCGGCGTTCCCGTTTAAAACCAGAATTTACTCAAAAGAACATTTAAATTCCACCCAAAGTTAATCAGCTGTTTTGTTACACAGATGAAGCACTTGACTTGGAACAATCTGAATATCAACATGAGCCTTAATCAGCTGCAAGGAAACATCACACACACACACACCTCTGAATGTAACTGGGAGGAAAAGCTACTAAAATACATCTAAAAGAAATGGAAATGCTTTAATAAAAGGTTCAACATCATTAACATACTAATGTGCTCATGTTTACTTTTATTACTGCCTTACATTGCACTGTAACTCTAATGCACAATTTAAACCATAAAAGCAGCTTTTTTTTCATGTGTGTGGATGTTCTACACTTAAAGAAATGTTGGATTATTTTGCTTTAATGCTCCAGGAACATTTTTTTAAGTATTGAGATTGCTAGTGTCATTGGCTGCATGGTAACAGCTGGTTGCACTGTTGCTTTGCAGCGAGAAGGTCACAGGTTTGATCCCAGCTGCAGCCTTTTTACATGGAGTTGGCATGTTCTCCTCGTGCATGTGTGAGTTTCTCCAGGTACTCTCGAGAAAACGGACCAAAAACACGTATGTTCTGTTAAGTGGAGACTCAAATTGCCCCTAGGTGTGAGTGAGTGTGACTGGTGGTTTGTCTCTGTTTGTACATTTGATGGACTGGAGACCTGTCCATGATGTCCATGGCCACCCCTTGGGGGACGCCACTGCCTCTCGCACAATGACTGCAGGAGATGGACACCACACTAAACCCTGTTGTCTGAACCAAAGGCTCAGTTGCCTGAACCCACTGATTGAATCAGTCACTCTTTTGGCAAAACCATCAGCATGTTTCACCTGTTTAGACACCACCTGTCAACACATTTTCATTGAGATGCACCTGTGCTGCATAATGGTGAGCACAGGTGACAAACGTCAATCACCAGTAAAGCACTGGCGTCACCACTTGAACACAAATTAATTGATCACACTTGTGGCTAATGATGTGAGGGATCATACTCAGTGCTTCATCCTTATAGATGTATTCATGGGGTCTTTCCACTGCATCCAGTTGAAAACCCCTCTGCAGAAATAGATCTAGTTTTGTAAGTGATACAGAAAAAGTGATTTTGGCCACTACAGTATATCACTACGTAATCAACACTGAATGTGTCTGGATAACAAGCCAGCCTGTACGTACTGGAATCTTTGCTCTTTGCACTTACAGTAGTATTTGTATATTTTTGTACTTTATTTTTAGTATATGGGCTTACTGTACACAAGTGTCAAATGCACAAAATTTCTGTTTTGTCTTTTTTACAAGTGCTAAATGCAGTTATTTTTGTTTTGCAACATGCATTTCACCTACAGTGAACAATAAACTTTTATTTCTCCAGCTTCATGTCCTGAGCGTTGTGTTTTCTATTTTTCTACGTAGTGTTTAGTGACTGTTCAGTGACTGTCATTTTGATTGACTCGGGGCACGATTTGACAACATAATTCAGTTTTGAGCACAGATTGAACTGTTTTGAGGTGAAAGTTTGGTTTTGCAAGAAGAGTCTGAGGTTTTGTGAATGTAGCTTGAAAATTGGGTTTTGTGTTTACAGGTTAGAGAAAGGGAGAGCAGCTTTCAGGAAATGTGTCTTAGCAATCGAGAAAAACTGTAAGATTACATATATCTAAACTTTCAACAGTGAAAGCTACTTTATGCAAACTGTAAACTGTACAGAACATGATATAGTACTTTTGCACCACTAGGGGGCTCCCCAACAGCGCTGTCTCCAAACTAAACTGATGAAACTGGACAAATGGAGGATAGAAAAATAATTGACAAATTTATTTAAAATTACAAAGAGGCAATAAACTTCTGCAAAAAGGCCCCAAAGGATTAAAAAATAAAAAAATAATGAAAAACAAAAGATGAAACAGGATGTGAGATCATACATTAGAGCTGCACAATATTAGGACAGCACTGAATTGTGATAATATTGATGATTATTGTGATAAACCAACATAATAATCAACAAATGTTTTTATATTTTACTTTTACATTTAATTTTATTACAGAGAAGGAGTTTTCGTCACTTTTAGAGTCTAAACCAGCAACTTGTGACCTCTATGCAACGAAACCAGTCATAACAATTATAAAAACACTTCTGATATAAAGTGAGAATCAGTTTTAAATGACACAGAATTGTTTTAAAGCTCCTGGTCAGCTGGAAACGTCTTCCACTGTTTTATTTTTACTTTTATGGAGAGAAAACGTCACAGAAGGCTGTTCAAAAGGAGCTTTGCATGTGAGGCTCTGGCAGGTGAGTGCATGAAGTAACAGGAAAATTCCTGTAACATTTATTTTTATTCATGTTGCAGACGTTTTTATTCAAAGCGACCTACAACTTAACCCAACACGCAAATGTCGGTAACAGACGGTCGGTGTTTACCTCACCTAGCTCCACATATGCAAACAATATGTTTACTCTGTGGGTGAACCTGTTTTTGCAGCTACTAAAAGATTCTCACCTCCGTTTTTTAATTTAAGCTAACAAGAAGGTGAGATTCATGGGGATATAAGTTGCATCTTTGGAAGAACTTCTACAACTTTCCTCATAATCAGAGAATTTTATGCTGCTCAAATAAAGACGTGCTTTCCAAAATGATTTTTGCGGACTATGCAACTTTTTCATATTTTTAAATCATGTTCTTGAGCCAGTTTGTGCTAAAATGACCCTTTACAGGGTTAATGAAATGTCACTCAGACCCCACCGCCCTCTGAGGCTAGAATACCACACTTGCAACTTCAGAGTGGCGGTCCGGTCTCTGTTGGACTTAAAGTGGAGCTGACATACCTGGCGCTGCAGTCTGCTTCCAGCATGTTTCCTGCATGTTTTAGATCATGAACACAGCTGATGTGTTTGATTTAGTGATGAACCGCTCCTGTAGACACTAACGAAGGCTGAGGAGACATTTCAGCTGTTAGATTAAGGTGTTAAAAAGACCAACGCACAGCGAGGAGATAAGTTTCACTTTTGCTTTCACAAACGGACACTAGGGGGTGCTAAAAGCAAGCTAAAAGTGCCTAGTTTCCCTTTAAATCTCTAATTATATTCTAACTAATGATGCTCTAATGATCTTTTAATTAGCCCGATTCGTTTTGCTCCTGTTTGTATTCAGTGACATCAAACTTTAGGTCGATGATACCATCAGCTGGGTTCATTTGCATGCAGTTTGGATGTGGTGTGCAGCTTTATTTATAACTTGAGCGGCCACATTGCAGCACTTGTTAACGTGGTTGATGTTTGCAGCTAAAACAGGTGCATGTACTAAAATTTAAATAGATTAGGATCAAATCAGACTGAGGAAGTGACCGCACAGGCACGTGGAACAAGTTCATGCTTCTCAGCAGAGTTTAAACTCACATTCTGGGATGAAAATATAACATTTGCAGGAGCTTCTTGCTGAATCTCTGAACAAACATGAAGAAAAAGCTTGTTTCCTTTTTGTGAACCTGCACAATTTCTTCGTTGCCACATGATGGCACTGCCACGCCAAACAGAGCAGCACCGTCAAAGAGAAAAGATGTGTGCAACAAAGGTAGGCGGGGGTTTGTTATTGTGATTCAGCTCCTTGCCACAGGAGAGAGACCTCTCACAGACACGCTGCATATTTTTCAGAAATGGATGAAAAGGCAGCAACAAATAAAAAGCCTGTGGGTATTATGAATTTGATTTAGTGGCTTAATTCTCAAGTGAGACAGAAAATAGGGGCGAGGAAAACATCCAGCGGTTCGTAGACTGTTGCAGTAAATTGCATGTTTAAGGGCAACAAATTGCCACCTGAAAAGCCTGTTTACTGTTTCCCAGGCAGCCGTCCTCACAAATCCATGCACATGCCTAGTTTTTCTTTTCCCTTGCAAACATGCTTGACCCCCATCCGGGGTGAATCCAGGATAAAACGGATGTTTATTTGCACAAAACAGCATCTACTGCCTTTGAGATGCTCTCCGCTGCGGCTCGTGTGGCTTTGTTGAGTCAGTTCCAACTTAACAAACTTCTGCTGAACAAAGCGGAACCCCTGCGATAAAAAATGAGCATCATTTAATCTGAATGATTACGGCGAATCACTGAATAAGCAGGTCTTCGCATACTGCTGAATGTGATTGAGTGTAACCTTTGCGGCGGTCCTTTCGAGCCGGGTGACTGATGGCTGATCCGCCAGCGCTGTCCGCCCAGGTTTGCTTTTAACAAATGTAAATGGATGAGATTTGCATCAGCATCACTGCATATAAAGACTGATCACTCCCAAAGCTGCAGAGGAGGACGTACGAATGCAGGAAAACAGATTTTCTGAAGGCCGCTGCCTCAAGTTCAAGCCTTTAGACTGGAATAGTAAAAAGCCACACGCACCCCACCCCCAATACTAAGAAGAGGACTTCAAAGGAAGCTGGTGTGTTTTGAATTCACGTCCATTTATGCTTCTTAAGTGTCTCTTTTTGAAATAATTGTGCATCTTTGGAAATTTGAGCTATTCCTCATGCAGTTCAGTCCTTTATAGTCATTTCCCATCACTTTTATTCTTTTTCTGGGAATTTTGCTGTAATTTTGTATCTCATATTGGTTTTCTAGTTCATTTGGGTAGGATTACACGTCTTTTGTTGGTCAGTATTGTTTTCTAGTACTTTTATGTGCCTTTTTGTCTCTTTTGTTTCGTCTGTTTTCATCCCTCAGCTTTCATTTTCATTTGTTTCATTTTGCTAAAGCGTTTGTTCTTTTCTTTTTATTTCAAATATCAAAATGTCTTTGTTTTTTATTTAGTAATGCGTCTGCTGTCGCTTTATGTGTTTTGCAAATAGTCCCATCTGTGTTTTTGCACTGGTTTTATATTCATTGCACTTATTTAGTCGACAGTCTTGCATCTTTTATGGCCTTTTGAGTTGTTTATAATGCATTTATGTACATTTTATATCTCTTTTGAACAGTTTTGCACATTTGTTTCAGCTTTACTTGGCAATTTGCCTCATTTTCATGACATGTTATCACGATTTAAGGCTGTTTTGATTAAATTAGCATTTCTTTAATTTTATTATGTGTCTCATTGTAGATTTTTATTAGGATTTTTCAGGAAACAGATTCTAAACAAATGCACCTGACTTTTTGCTTTTTTTGCTTTTTTACCATTACAGGATGACATTTTTATACTATTTACAAAAGTGTTTCAAGATTAAATTCCACCTTATCAGATGCTTCCATCATCATTCGGAAAAGCAGCCTCTGGTGATAAATTAAAGTGCTGATTAGTTTCAACAAATGGAACATGCAGGAAGTTATTAAAGCCGATGAGTGGTGCAGCTGAGTCTACTTATTGGGGAACAGCAGTAGTTAATAACCTAATTGAGAAGTGATCGCTTTGCATTTCCCTGTATGTGTGCAAAAGCCATCCCTCTGCACCATCCAGTCATAAGGTGCAGTCAGAGTGGCTCCAGCTGGCACCGAGTCTGTCGGTAAATGAGTCCGACTGCAGTACAACAACCCAACGCTGGTGTGCGCACTGCAGCTTCTTCTCCTACACACACACACACACACACACACACGCACGCACGCACGCACGCACGCACGCACGCACGCACGCACGCACGCACGCACGCACGCACGCACGCACACACACACACACACACACACACACACACACACACACACACACACACACACAGGGGTCTGCAGCAGCTCAAGTCAAGCCAGCCTGCGTGAGATACGCATATTCAGGAAATAGAACCTTTATACGTTCAAAATAAAAGTCCCTAACAACAACAAAGCGGCACAGTGTCGTGTTGCCTTTATTATCACATTTTAATTGTGAAGAACAGAATGTAAATGTAGCAAAAATCGTATAAAATTACTAAGTCAACTACTCTGCTTCTCGTACAAAATGATATTTTAGAGGGTTTATAAAATTAAAGCATTTATTTAATCTGTATGTTCCACTAAGTCACAAGAATATGTCGTTTCTATGAAATTTTATTAATCATACCATTTACACAACTCAAACACTTTTAAAGACCAGCTCTGGTCTTTACAAGCATCGCATTTAAACTTGTTGTTCTCATTAAGCCCATTATTTTGAAAGTCCGCCGCCGGATGTTGACTTTCCCCCTCTCCCTGCTGTTGCTTGACACCGGCCATTCAGTACATCCCCACAGAGCAGTCTCAACTGCCGTATTCAGAGATTGAAGCTCCTCCAGTTCCTGTTTCCGCTGCAGCCTTTCTTCCCGGTTTTCTGGAGCAACAAAACTCGTCTGCCGCTGCGTGAGAGCCAGCCTCCGCAGCCCCCGGTCGGATGCCTCTGGAAGCCGGTGTCTCGTCCCAAGGTAGGTTATGGAAAAACACCGAACGGAGACGTGAAGGAGCTGGGCTCGCGCTGTATCCCCGGCCTGTTGACTACGTCGCTGATGAGATCAGGGTAGCCGAGTAGCGGTCAGGGCAGTGAGGAATCCCTGGTACCGTTATGTTGTCGCGGGTGTGCTTGTTGTGCCTGCTGCTATCTGGTACGTGAACGCGTCCAGCTTCTTGCTAGGTTGTTGATAATTGAGCAAAGGAAAGTGGGCACGTTCCATATAAACACGTAACGACCTGTGTAGTTACCTTGAACACGCGTTTATGCTACTTAATTACCTGCAGCCGTGTGAAGGAACAGGTATTTGTTTAATTTGACAGGTTGTTAGGAGCGCGTGGCCCATTTAAGCTAGCTGTACGTCTGATTCAGTGTTGTTGCTTTTTGTCGTGGCCTTATATGGGTTTATTACCATTAAATGAGAATAAAATGCAGTCGATCTGCAGTCACTGACAGTTTTCAATTCAATTCAATTCAATTCAGTTTATTTATATAGCGCCAGATCACGACAAGAGTCGTCTCAAGGCACTTCACAAAGTAAACATTCCAATACAGTTCAGTTCATAAGCCAATCAGTAAAAAAGTTTCCTATATAAGGGACCCAGCAGATTGCATGTTGTGTTTATGTTCATCCCTGATGGTGAGTGAGTAACTGGGAGGGCAGGAGGGGACACATAAACCAGTATCAGACATTATAATGCATCAATAATCAGCAGATCCAGGCATGAGTTTGCTTGTAGTATCTAGAGGTGTGGTTAATGGGTTCTAAATGAGGCCTCTAATATGTGGTGATTAAAGGATATAAGCAGGATGACTTGTGTTTTCCCATCCACTCACTTCCCTTAGACAAACTCCACAAAGCTGATGACAACAGAGACAGTAAAGCCCTCATGCATAAACAATGCTTATGGTTTTATGTTCATTGTAAGCGCTGATTGAGTGTGGCGTCTCTCCTGCTAAGGCCTGAAGTTCAGCTTCTCCTAGGAGCATCCGTTAAGGAGCCTTTTTAGTCCTGTAAAAGTTCCACCGAATGGCTTGGCATAAACGTGCAGCTAATTGGATGCTCTCTGCATGGGAAGATGCAATATTGTCAAAGGAGATAATAAAATTAAAGTACGTCAGTGGGGAGAAAGTAGCTTCTAATTGTTTTCACATGATCGTTCTTTAGAATCGTATTAGCTCACACAGTCATGTTTTTATTCAACACAAGGCTGCTTGATTAGGGAAAAGTCAGAGTTGCAATTATTTTGGGCTATAATTTAACTCATGTTTATTCAATATTTACTCATCAAATTAGGAACCACAATATAGTTATTTATCCTTTTCGGCTGAAAACACACCAGGACAACTGTAGTGCAGCTGGTCAAAAACAGGAATACCAAGGGAGGCCCCTTACTCAAACAGATTGTTACCATTACCTAAGTTTCCCACTCTTATAGGGTCAAGTTGTATATTTTGATAAAAAACATTCTGGATTCCAATCAACTTTGTCTTGAAAGTTTTATCGCAGAAGTTTTCTGATTATGTAAAACCTAAAATAACCATAGCGTGCATTTCTATGAGGCTGCAGTTACCTATTTTTACCAGCAGGTGTCAGATTTGTGCTCTTTAGTCATTATAACATTTAGCAGAGAACAAATTGCATTTATCATAATAGAATAAATATTTACCATAAAATCGTAGTCTTTGTTTACAAAATAGGAGCTTGTGGGGTTGCAGAGTCAGTTCTAGCGAACGCTGCTGCGTTGGCATTTGGAATTCGACAAAAAGCTCCAGAATGTTAGCCAGGAAACAGGAGCAACCCAGAAGGTATTTTATGTAACCCTAAGAAGCCACTGCATCTTTTTGTTTTACTCTAATATCAGGTGAGCTAACAACGCTAACGTTGAATTAGCAACAAATTGCCGGCTCAAAAAATGTCTCCAGCTACCGTTTCAATTACCAACAACTCAATATTATAGTGAAACGTATTTATCTACTTGTTATTGTCTTTGCTTGTGATCTCAAATATTCTGGCGCAAACCCGTAAATGCCAGCCATGAAAGTCACGACACGTGAGGAAGTCACTTGTTTGTTATGAAAATGGGCTGCAGTACCCACATTTGATCACAGGATGTCACTCTTACTTTATTCTTTCATCGTGCAACTTTAAAAGAAAAAGTTGCACGATGAAACATTTTCATCACGAACGGACAGAGTTGCTATAAAAGGAGAGAAGAGCTTCTACGGGAGCCTGGATGTCCAAGCAGGGAGCGCACATATACATTTATATCTGGACTGTATTGACAAATATTGCGTGACTACATGCTACTACTAAAAGTAATGGAGGCAGATCATACACAACATATGTGTTTTTTGCTTTTTATAGCACTACCACAAGATGGCGAAAATCTGCATCATTCAGAAAACATGGCAAAAGAAAAGCATGCTTGCAAAGTTGAATGTGATCAAATAATTTACATATTTACATGTGGTCTTTTTCATAGCTTTAGTAGTTGTTTGGAGCCAAAATTGCACATCCCCACTAATATCAGCACGTTGGCAGGAAATGATTATTGCACAGTGCCTCGGTTATTCCAGACTTGTCCTTTTTTCCACCATATTTCCATTTGAAGTGCAGCTGCTGACAAGGTGGGAACTAAACACCTATAGACAACTAATTCATCATTAATGTTATCGTATAAAGTCAGCCTCGGTAACTGTGAGAGTAGATTGATTGAGTTAGTGGCTTTAATCCGTTCATGAATAAGTAAACGGTCGTATATATTGCAGTGGCAGCACTTTGTGGCGGGTCGGGGGGGGCGGGGGGGTTCAGGCCTGGATGTTGGGACGATGCAACCCTTTTTTATAGACGTCTCTTTATATTTGATCCGCTTTAAACTGTCAGAGGCCAATTATTTTTACATAAATTAAAGCGACTCGCTCTTTGGCAACGATTGGCTTTGATCAGGGCTTTGTTATCTTTTTGGACTGAACATGGCCACAGGTTCAGAACCGCCAAGTCGGACCAACTGCATTGGTGCAGCTCTGTCAGCGTTGTGAAATGTTTGCATTTGAATGAAATCGTAGTAATAGCACGGTGACATTTGAAGTATACATGAAGGTGTTTCGCAGAATCCCACAATCGCTCGTCATAGATTCAGTTACACTGGAGAAATTTCCTCCCATGTGAGACACAGAACACTGCTGCTTTAATGCATGGCAGCCACCACCTTTGACTTCCAACTCCAGCTGATAGATTTTTCCTCTTCCCTCCTCCTCTGCCCTTTTTGTGTCCACCGCTCACGCCGCTGCCTGTCTTCGTTTTTTGACTAATGAGTTCATTAAACATATTAGCGCTGCTCTGCCAAAGACGTTGGACGCGGCGCTCTGAGCAGAGCTGAGCGGTGACTCATATAACTCATTTAACCTGTATGTAAAATGTAGGCGCGCGTCACGTGGCGAGCAACGTTCCCTTGTTTGGTTTAGCGCGACGCGTCCCTGCCAAGCGGAGTTTTATTTAAAATAGCAGTCGGATTTGTTTTCCATTTCAATTCTGTCTGCAATACCAGCCTGTCACCTGCACAGCAAGCGCCTCTGTTTGCATGAAAAGCCATTCTAATTTCAAGCCTCACAGTGTTTTGGCTCGGCGTACAGTGTGTGTATAATGCTTGATATTGGCTTTGGTATGCTGTGTATACATCCCCTATCCCACCCTAGTTGCTCCAGATACATTCTTGTTTTGCTTTTGTCTTTATTCCAGTTTCTAAACACATCAGATGGATGAGAGGGAGACCGAACGGCGCTGAGAAAGACGCTGAGAGCTCATTTTGAAGACATGTTGCGAGTTTTTGGGATTCCATGAGCAAAAAAGAATAAAAGAGAAGCAGAACTGCGTGTAGCAAAGGAGGAACGCTCATCTAGGAGCGTTGTTTTGTTGGGATTGTTAATCTCTGTGCAGAGTATTCCTGTTCCAAAACAATGTGCTCCAAATAGAGCTGAAGCTGGTAAAACAGCAGCTTTTTAGCCGCGTTGTTTCTGTTTGGATGAAGGGAAACGCTTCTAGACGTGGACACAGTCATGAGTTTTACTAGAGACTCGCTCTGTCAAGGGAAGAAAGATGAAGTGTAGCTGCTTTATGAGCACGGTTCAGTGAGCTGTGTCTGTGTGACCACTTTTGGCATTTTTCATGTGACACTCGCGTTTGGGCTTCTTCCCCTTCTACCCTCTAGGCTTTTGGAAACATCAGTAAAGAAGAAGATAGTAAAAATAACCTTAAAATGCGTTGCCCATTAGGGCTGTTAAGAAACCCACCTGTGTGTGACATATGCAGGCAGCCTTTTCTACAGAATGCAGCGCTTCTAAAGGGCAAGATCTGCAGGAAAAAGACCTTTCTGCATCACTCTTCTCCCGCTGTCATCCTTCCGGAGGGCCATTATTATCTGTATTGTAAGACAGAGTGTCTGTCTAGTGACTGTATGAGCCAATCACAGGGCGAGTGTGAGGCAGGTTTCCATGGAGAACAGCAGCGAGAACCGGCCCGTGAGGCTGCCGAAGCTCAGCTTGAGCAGACTAGCCTTATCCAGGCTGATGGAGAAGAGAGACCCCAGAAGCACTGTCCTGTCTTGTTGTCCGCCTGTCTTCCTGTTTGTCTACCTGCCTCGCTCACTGGAATGTGTGCAGACACAAAGGAAGACGGGGAGTTGGGAATAGGAATCAGGTTGGACAGCCACTATAGGAGCTTTGCCCAGTAGCTATTTGGCATCAGATTGGATTTTTGTAGAGAGCAGGGTGCATCTGGATCATGTAGCGCCATAGTCACAGCTGTCTTCGCCGGCTCTGAGAGGCGTTTGAACGGTTCGGTGCTCGGGTTTAACTCCAAACGCGCCCCGTCTCTGTTTCTGTTTAAACCAGTCCGGGATCTTGACCCGAGCGCCACCTCCGTCTGCTGCCCCGGCGCTGTTCTGGCCCTGCAGGGAAGCTTCTCAGCGTGGCGTGCAAAAAAAAATAAAAAATCAGAGATGATGTGTACTTTCAAGCTTTTGCTCTATCCCAAGGACTTATTTCTCCTCCAGGCAGAGCTGTGAAATGGTTCTTACCAGATTTGTTCTTGGATTATTGGAGTTGTCCAGAAATAGGCATCTGCACATTCACACGCAGAATGGGCTTTTTCTTTCTTTTGCATTTCGCCGGCAGTAACTTCTTTCTCTTGAATAATCTGCTGAGCATTCAGCTGCATTTTCTATACAGCTTGACATATACGCCTTAATCTGACGTTTCTATGTTTGTGTATAATGTGTGTACGTTTGAAGAGAACTACAGCAAGCAGAGATAAAGGTTTTCAGAGCTTTTTCTTCCTGGAGAAAAAATATGGTTTTGACACACTGAGAATTTTTAGCTTAGCTTCCTAGCTTCCTCACAGCATCACCTCCCGCATACCCACAAAATCTCTCCATGCTCCGAACCCAGGGCCCATCAAAGAGCCTTTCAGCCCCTGTGAGTCCACAGCTCAGGCCGGGATCAGAACAACCATGGAGGGCTGGAGGGATTCAGAGAAGCTGCAAAAAATTCTCAGCTGCCTTACAAGATCCTCTGCTGTTTGGGTTTTAGAAAGCGGCACCACACAGCCTCTAACCTAAAGCCACATCTGCACCTCCTTTGGTGTTGAAGAGCCTCTTTCTTGAGTCGAAGCCTCTTGAAAGTACACCCCAGACTAGTCGTGACATCATTTTTTACAGATTTTATTCTAGAAGAGGTCGATGGTTACGGAGGGTGAATTAGCAAAGAGAAGAGTGGTCGTAATTGACACAGCTGTTGGGCTTGAGGCACAAACACGCCGATCACCCACATCACTCCATCTCCATCTCTCTCCTGCTCAAAACCCAGAGGAGAACCTGAAAGCCAGATGCTGGACATTAGGATCACAGCCCAAATCCACTCTGCAGCCACTAAACAGCAAGTCCACAATGGCACACGGGAACAGAAAAGGACACGGCTATGAGCTCGTGTGACAGAATTGGTGCATTTCCCACACTCTGGTAAAAAGGTTGCATGACAGGCCTGGCTGTACATGGGGGGGTTTTGATATTATTCTGTGTTCAGTGAGGAGCCAAATTCCCAGCAGCCACTCCATCTCTACCCACACACACTGAATGTCCCTCATTCAGCCAGAAGTATCAGATCTAGTACCAGCTAGTGTCGAATGGCCCATGCGTGACCCCTCCACGCAGCCAGAGAGGGTTCAACCCCAGGCCTCTGGAAAGTGGAACCTGGATTTCGATGAAAGGTGTCCATTATCTTGCTCCCAGGCAGGGGGCTTTTTCTGTCGTCCATGCTAGCTCTGCATCCTGGAGGGTTTGGCTTGCTGGGGCAGGAGGGGGTATTTTGCGATTATTGCTGTTAAACTACTGATCCTGAGGGGGCAAATTCATCTCATTGACCTCCGCTGAGGGGCCATAATGTAGGGTCACCTGCTTTGTGTGGCTATTGGAGCTGGAAGAGATCCAACATGTCATTTAGCACTAAGCCCCCTCTCCATGTCTGTGCCAAGTTCATGAGAGGCAAAGTGGTTAATGTGCATGTGTCTGTCTCCATGTCTATCACAGACTTCTTTGTAAGTGCATGTGGCATTTGCAGTGTGTTGCTGATGGTGTGGTAGTGCGGGGAGGCGACTGAAAGGGATTGTGAAGGATCGTAGAGGATTGGCCTGATTGGATTTCCGTTGTAGGAGTCATGTCACCTGACACAGCAGGGTGTTCTGGAAGACAGCGGGTTTGCAATCAGACGGCACTCAAACTGTGAACGAACGCTGAAAAATTTGTACTCAGGAGCTGCTGACATGAGTAGTCATTAGAGAAAATGTGACAAAATCCATCTGAAATGCTCTACTGCCTACAAACCTGACCCATCAATGTGGTGGTTGTGTTAGTTTGCTTCTCTTTTTTCAACAACTCCAGAATTATAAAGTTGAGGGTTTTGACTCAGAATTAAAGAATTGAAATATATTTTCTCTCCCAGTCATGGTCACTAATAAGGACCTGCACTCATTCTTATATGGGAACACACATCGCCACAGTAAACGTAAGAGAGTGCTAAACACCAGTCGCAGTTTTCTTGGATCAAATGTCTTGTTTTCTGACTTCATGGCGTTTTTCATTTTGGTGTTCATCTGTTGCGACATGCGCGAGCGCGGAATGAGTGGAGGACCCAGGTAAATGCGGAAGTGCGGTGATTCGGTGAGGCAGACAATCGGAAGGGCCAATTGTTGGTTTTAGACAGAGCCATGTTATTGCTGACATTTTTAGACAGATGCAAGAGAACCGCTTCATTGTATATATTTTTGTGTAAAAACTAAAAAAAATGTATAGCTATACTGTGTTAAGATGCATTTAAGCTAGCTTGTTTTGCAGATTTGCCACTGTAAACTTTTGCCACGTTGTGTTTTAAAGGAGCATGCGGCAGGATGAAGAAATGAAACTCACGAGCAACGCTCCCGGCACTGCGAGTAACTGCAGCCCGGCACAGGAGCGCGCACAAACTCGGATGCTGCACAGGCGCCTATGTTACACAAACACCAAAAATACTGTTACCCGCTAAAGTATTAGCCCTGCTTATGACTCTGGTGTTTGGTTTGGAAAATGTCCGGTCTCTAAACATTCGGTGGCACACAGCAGCTGCAGCATGATCACAGCCGGGGTTGCCAACTCTCACGCATTACTGCCCCCTACTGATCTGGAGTGCGGACCGCATTTACTTCCTGTTTTTAAGACGTCGAGAACGCTCAAGCGGTGTCAATTGACGACATATCCATAGGACAGCGCAGGAAATTCGGGACCAAACTGCAGTGCATTTTGCAGCACACCCTGTTCAAGAAAATTGAACGATACATGGGTGGCCTCATTCCTTTTGGTTTATAACGCTTCATCACCCATTAGCTTTGAAAAAATGAACATGCATGCTTATTTTTTAGTTTCAGTAAGTCGTGCAGTCTTCTCTGTGTACAATCATGTTTTTTTAAGCTGGATAAGAGAATTCATATGTGAACATGCTGTAGTAAACACAGTTTTAGAGCCACAGCAGGGCACTTTTGATTCAACTTCAGTCGGCAGATTCTGATGATTAGCGTTTGTAAAGATCTAAAATGCTTACTGCTTACTTCCGGGAACAAGTGGGTGTAGAAAACGGACGAATAGAATTCTATTTTCTTTCTTCAACGCACAGATAAACCAGCCTCTTCTGCTGAGCAGCTTTTCTTGGGTTGGTTGGAAAAGCACTTTGCAAAATATGGGAAATCACTAACCGAGGTCAAATTTGATGAAATAGGCTGAAGAACAATAGATGCAACAAAATGGCAATTACAACAATCACAACTGGGACGCATTGTTGAAAAACTATCAATGCTTTCCACAATGTGGGAGCGTTTGAGGATAGATGACTTTTTCACAGCTTTGTAAAGGAGTCAGGTGGATTTAATTAAGGATGTTGGCTTAAGATTCTGGCGATAGTGGAGAGGAGGAGAATCTTGAGTCGATGAGTGTAACTCCAGAATAATCTGCTGAAATGGAGTTGTGAAAGCCCAAATTGAGTTTTTTATTTTAGAATTCACAAAGTGGTTGCTCAGCTTTCATCTGGTTGGCAGGAGGAACGTTCTGTTAGCAAATGCATGCAGATCTCATGGGTGGTATAAAGAGCAATCCTTTGTGTCACTGCTTATATGACTCAGCACCAGGTGATATATCCTCCCCTTTCACCACTTCTGATCCAGTTCATAAACCCAAGGTAGTGAGTAACACTTGTAATAATATTTCTGCAATTCAAGGATAACAGAGATGTCAAGGAGAGACAGTCAACATCTGCATCACACTCACCCAAAAGGCCGAGGAGCCACTAGATCTGCAAAATGTAGACAAACCCCACATCAGCATGTTTGGACTTTGCTGCATTTGTAGATCATTTAAAGAACAGATTTATTGGATGTTTCTTGAAACATTTCCAGGTGCTTCCTTTCAACAGTATAGTTGGAATGTTTCATATGGGACGGCTATGGGATGTTCGGTTTATGGTTGCTTAATGGTATTCCTGGTTATTAAGAAGTTGTGTTGGCCAGAAAAGTCCCATTCCTGATGTTACAGTTATTGATTGGATTATAAAATGAATTTATATTGCTTATGTTGCAGCCCGTGCAATAAAGAGCCTGCACTTTTTATGCTGCATTGTCAATAAAAAATCCCCAATCCTCCAGCAGTGCAGATGGCAGCTGTTTGTATAAGTTGCAGGGACGTTTCTTTTAAGTATTGTGCACGTTTAGTGAAAAGAAACGTGTGTTAGAGAAATTAGGCATCATTGGCTGCCAGCAGTTTTCTGTCAGTTTGGGTTTCAGTTTCATGTTGCAACTTAAATAAGTGATTGCAGAAGTGGAAAGAGTCAGTGTATACTTAAGAAGCCATAGAAAAAGGGTAAATTAGCATACTTGGTAGATTTATTTCCTTTTTAAATAATTTTTTCATGAATTATTCTTTGTATTTTGTTGTTTTTCTACAGTTTCCTGTTTTGCAGCTTCGTTATTGTTGGAGAAACCAACTCGGCCCAGTGTAATGGGTCCAGTGTAATGGGTCTAGTGTAATGGGTCCAGTGTAATGGGTCCAGTGTAATGGGTCCAGTGTAATGGGTGAATGCAAAGCAGTTTTTCACAAAACTTTCTTTTTAAGTGTTTTGAAGCCATTTTTAATGAATCTAAGATTGCAGAACCAAAGGAGGCGTGGGGTGTAACTCGGCACTACACTTAAACTGTGTGTTGGACATCGCCCATTCTAAATCCCACAGCTGGCTGGTCAGGCAGACCATCTGTTATCACCTTACCACATCATCAACCCGCAAAGCTGGCTTACCCTTACATAAGTTGACCATCACAGCACTGTCCCTTCTTGTTGGCAGCCGAGAGGGTTAAGAGTTGCGTGAGTCATCAAAATGGCCGTAAGATCTGCAGATCTGGCTTGAAGAGTTTTGTAAAAAAGGGCTCTATTTAATTTTTGTTACACTAGCATAACTATTTAACCTCATTCTGCATAAGACTCTGATGCTCTGAAGCAACAGTCACGTTTGTTATGTAGCTCAGAAACAGTGTAAAAGTTGACAAGCACCAAATATATTCATTCTTTCCCCGTTTTTATCTTTCTTTTGTCAAATTTGTTCTCAACTTCATGGAAAGTTTATTAGTTTAATAAAACATCAGCTACATTGCACGCTGCAATCCCAGAAAGAGAAAGAACCTTGTAAGACTATCTATGCTAATCACTACTGCAGACTCAGCATTCCACCATTACTTTACCATCCCAGCATGTTTTGCAAGCTGGTTGATGCCCCTCAGTCCCTCCTCAGTATTTGTCAGAGTGACAGAACTGGCATTAACCTTTGGCAAAGCTCTTGGTAAACCAACATGAAGCCATTTCCATGTGACATGTCTGCCTTGTGGCCTCAAGGGTGTTGCACCACTCACTGCCACCTCCTACTGTTCCTCTTTTAACAAGCTGTCGCGGTACCACCTCCACTACTACACTACTGTCTTCTGCGCACTGCTATTGCCGTCAGTGCAGGGAGGACCTTGTAAAGGCTTCAGTTTTAGCTGTGGTCTTGGAGAGCAATAAAAACATGCCAGTCGGCTATAAGAGTCCCTAATAGAACTCGGTGTGATGACACAGCTGTTCAAGGCCCATGATGCTGTTGGAGCTGAGATGGGGAGGGAAGAGTAAGGAGTGCAAGTGACTGACCACAGTCCATAAAAAATGATGCAACACCAGTCACACAATCAGCAGGAAAGCACGACAAGAGGACTGGGAAAACAGCACGGCGTTGGCCCGAAACAGCAGGATGTATTCTGTCAGCGTCTCTTGCCCAGAGCCCGTTTTGACGAGGATCGAGGAGACGTTCGTGTGATGCCAGCCGCGCCACCAGGTTTTCAAATGTGCATCTGTAAAATATCTGTGTGACAAGAAAGCCGAAAACAGCCTCTCCTCGCCTGCTTTTTGATCCTGCGACAGCCGCTAAGAAGTGAAGTTGGCACCTGAACTTGGTGCGGCACTTTAAACACACAGCGAGAGCTTTTTCCTCCACACTTTGATTTGTGGGAGTGAATGAAGAATTATTCTAGATGAATCCACTGTCACAGCTGTGTTGGAGCTCTTCATGTTCAAACAAAAGCCAAAGCAGTGCAACTACCTGAGCTGCCTTGCTGTTAAGTTAAAAGATCAAAGAGGCGATTAGCAGCCCTGTACGGTATGCTAACTCGTCATCGTTTCACATACAAAGAACATGTTATTGAGCCTCGGTGGTATCTATGAACGTAACCTGCCTTTGGAAGCTGATTACATAGGCATTATTGACATTCTTGTCAGAATGAGGGGGGATGTCTTTACATCATGGGAATGGCCAAGCCTCATCTGTAAACCCATCCCTCTGTTTGAAAGCCAATCCATCCAGTGGACCGGAATAACGACACGCCTTTTTCACTCAGCGTCGTCCTCTGTCACCGCAGCATCATCCGGCTCACTCGGTCTTCGCTCTCCTCTGGCAATTGGCTCCCTAATTGAGGTACTCTTGAGCCATGTTTATCACCGTGGCAACGCTGCCCCGCAGATAATCATTGTCTTGTGGATTAGCATAACAACAGAGAGGAGGCTTTGCTTTAATTCCACTAACACTGGACCAAGCTCCTTTGTGTCGGCTAGCCTGCCGGGCTTGTCTTAACTGGGATTAGAAACTTGGGCCCCCACGCTGCGCTCGTGCCCTTGCCTTCGAACTTGTGTGAACTCTTCATTTTGCCCTTGGACGGTTCTGCAGGAAGGATAACCATTATGAGTATAATGAGCCCTTCATAAACTTTGGATTTAAAAATTTGAAACTGAATAAACTAATGCTTTCTGTGAAAAATGGGTTCTAAAGCTGGTTTAAAAATTAATCTGCCTAATTTTATTCTTTTAATTGAAAGTTATTCCTTGGAATAGTTGAAAAAGAAAACAAAACTTTACATTTGAAAATGGGACTCATAGTCCAACCTTTTTTAGGTTCAAAGAACTTTATAATTTAATTCTTATGTAAGCATATGCTGGTTCTTATTAGAGCTGGGCAATATGGCCTAAAAATAATACTGAGATTTTTGCAAGCTTAATCATGACATACGTTTATCAGAATATTTAAAATTCCACCTGTAGCTACTGAATTAATGTTTAATTCAACACTATAGCCTCGTGCAGCGATGACTCAGACGTTGGCTCTCTAACCTTCATTCCTTTGAGATAAAAAACAACAAACCTTATCACTGTCCTTTCAATTAATGTGCAGTCTGGCAGCAATTTAAAACAGAAGGTTTTTTTTAAGTGTAATTATTAAAGCAATTGATATAGCTCATGTGTGGGAGAAAGCACGTCTTTCTGAGCAGTGATCACACTAGTGCACTCAACGAAAATAACAAAATAAGTAATGCAAATTCTGACCTAGAATTTTGTAAAAAAAAATATAAATAAATATATTTGAGGCATGATGACCGCTGTTTGACAAAAACGTTGTGTTAGATACCAGGATAAAACATTTTATCACTGTCAAATTACTCATGAATGAAAATGAAATGATGGCAATAATCACAAAGTCCACCATGAAACCCTTTTGTCTATTAATGCATACTTATATTTACAAAATGAAAGTTGGCCCAGAAATTGTATTTGTTATGTAGATGCTGTCATTTGCACCCATCCTGTCTCTGTGCAGAAAAGCAACTGATCTTAGTAAAAGCCAGGGATGTAAGAAAATATTGATACACTGAAATATTGCAATATTTCATTTTATGATACTGAATCATTTAAAAGCAGTGTATCAATTTTTATTGACAATTTACATGCAAAAAATTAATGCATTTCTTTTCTGTTGTGCAATTCAGACTCCGACTGATAGGGGGCAGCAGTTTTTAACCACATCCATTCTGACAGAACAAGATCTCACGAGAACACTGGATGTGTTTTGAGAGGGTTAGGCCTGAGTTTTGCTATTGAATTGAGTCTTAAAATTTGCAAAAATTGTCTAGCTATTAGTATCACAATATATCATATCGTCTCCCTTGTATTGTGATATATATCATATTGTGTCTGCTGCGTTATGATAAATATTACATCGTCTCTGTTGTGTTGTGATAAATATCGCATCGACTCTGTTGTATTGTAGGGCTGTGACAATATTGGCAACATCACGATATTGTCGTAGTAAAATGACCACAATATTGTCGTGGTCTTGTCACGATATCGTACAGTACGTCTTGAGGTAAAAATAACACTTTTCAGTCTGCTCCACCGGAGCATAGCAAAGTAAACTTCATAGACCAGGATCCTTTGCTTCCGCATCATCGGCCAGTTCGCCAATAGGAGTGCGTGCGGCCCACACAGCAAAGAAAAACAAACATGGAGTATGGAGGCTGCAGCGGTGAACGCAGCACGGAGGTTTCCAGTCAAAGTGTTTTATTTTGTGAGTCTTATATTCGTGAGCCTCCACACAATATCGCAATAAATATTGTATCGTGAGGTTCATATCGTGACAATATCGTATCGTGAGATTTGGATATTTTTACACCCCTATTGTAGTGTGATAAATATATCGTCTCTGCTGTATTGGTATAAATATCGTATCGTCTCTGCTGTATTGATATAAATATCGTATCGTCTCTGCTGTATTGGTATAAATAATAATAATAATAATAATAATACATCAAACTTATATAGCGCTTTTTAGGACACTCAGATGCTTTACAAAAGAGAACAATATCGTATCATCTCTGCTGTATTGGGATAAATATCGTATTGTCTCTGCTGTATTGGGATAAATATTGTATCGTCTCTGCTGTATTTGTATAAATATCGTATCGTCTCTGCTGTATTTGTATAAATATCGTATCGTCTCTGCTGTATTGGTATAAATATCGTATCGTCTCTGCTGTATTGGTATAAATATCGTATCGTCTCTGCTGTATTGGTATAAATATCGTATCGTCTCTGCTGTATTGGTATAAATATTGTATCGGCTCTGCTGTATTGAGATAAATATCGTATCGTTTCTACTGTATTGGTATAAATATCGTATCGGCTCTGCTGTATTGGTATAAATATCGTATCGTCTCTGCTGTATTGGTAAAAATATCGTATCGTCTCTGCTGTATTTTGATAAATATCGTATCGCTCTGCTGTATTGAGATAAATATCGTATCGGCTCTGCTGTATTGGTATAAATATCGTATCGTCTCTGCTGTATTGGTATAAATATCGTATCGGCTCTGCTGTATTGAGATAAATATCGTATCGGCTCTGCTGTATTGATATAAATATCGTATCGTCTCTGCTGTATTGGTATAAATATCGTATCGTCTCTGCTGTATTTGTATAAATATCGTATCGTCTCTGCTGTATTGTGATATATATCGTATTGTATCTGCTGTGTTGTGATAAATATCGTATCATCAGATTCTTGCCAATAGTAAAAAGACATTTGTTCAAATTTTTCCTATAACTCTGAAATAATAGCTCCAGCACTGGTTTTCTCCAGCCATTTCTGATTTTTAAAATTATACATGATGTGATATAGTTATATAAGATTTTGCACAAGGAACAAAACTCAAAATGTTGAGTATAGTCTTGTCATAGTGGTTGTAATTATGATACCAATCAATTAATCAATTTTTATTAGCAAAGTACTTTTTATACTGCCGACAGAAGCAGAAATCATTTTAGTCACTCCCTAGTTAAAACAATCTTTAATCCTGACATGATTAAACTTGTTCAAAGTGGAGACAATTATTTCTGTCCCTGTGGAAATAACAGTAAAAAAGGTTGGATTTCCTGTCACCCAATCAAATTGACCAAAACATATGCAAGAGGAAAGGAGTTGAGTTTCTTACTTTACATTTTCTTAGAGAGGAAACGCTATTTTGGTTGTCAGGTTTCCGAAAGTTGAAGAAAATTATTAGTTATTTCTCTAAAAGACACGGGTGCTGCTTGATGATCTGAAGTAATTTGTTTAAACCCAACTGGAGATTATTTAATGTTGTAAAACGAAAGGATGCTCTAGTTAATCATAAAAAAATTAAAGTATACCCAGATAATTAATAAAAAAAGGTGACATTTTAGCTTTAACATAACACTGACGTGGCTTGCAGAACGGCTCTGGCTGGTGTTATGAGAAGTGAGTCATAATCAGTAGCAAGTGGGTGGTTGGTGGCGAGCGAGGGGAGAGGAGGCAGGCGTGTAACAGCCGTGTGCTGTGCTGTCCTGTGCTGATCTGTCAATGCAGAGCAGAGCAGCAGGGGCTCCCCTGAGACTCTGGGTGTAACCACTTGTCTGTTCCCGCTGGAAGGAGGGAGCTGCGGAGGAGTGAAGGACAGAGTAAAGGCAAAGAGAAGGGAGCAGGGGGCAGCCGCTGACCCTGAAAGTACATCAGATTAAGAGGAATAATCAAAAGCAGTCTTTGCAGAGCTTCACTAATACGCGTGGTAATTTAAAGACTCTCCAAAAAGAAATGTCAGCGATGTGTGGGTGGGAACATTTAGTGTGCGTGTGTGTGTGAGGGAAGGAGACCGATGCACACATCAACAATCTGCACGGTGGATTCTTGTGGGGAAGTATTCTCAGCTTCTCGAGCAAACAAGTGGTGAGGCGTGCAAAAGGAATTTCAGGCCCCCTCTAAACGATGACCACACCACGAGTACGAGCTCCTTTGAACGATTAAATCACGTTTTTTATTTGCTGTGATGGCGGTTTCACACTTCTTGCTTGTGGGTAACGTTATCTAAATATGTTATCATTTGCCAAGCTTTTTATGCAGCCTGATAAGCTGTGTTTAAGGTTACCACCCCACATGCCCGCAGTGTTTAAATTAGTGTTGCTTGCACTGTTGGGGCTTGGCAAGACCATAGCAGCGTAGCATAGCCAGTAGCTCTGGTTGGCGTTTTTTCTCTTTCAGCTGGGAGATTGGTTTGGACTCTTGGGATCTTTCTGTTTCTTGTGCTTTTAATAAGATCTAAGCAACAATCAAACCTTTGAGCCTGTTGTTTCTTCATGATCGAGTATAGAGCTGTGTTCTTACGGGTGAGTGGACGGGGGAGGCTAGCAGGGTGAGGCAGGCTGCTGGAACAGGTGACATCTGTGACCCAGCACCACATCGGTGGATGCCGGACACATGCTCCCACCTCGAAAGCTGCAGGTGCAGTTTCTGCCTCAGTGGACCCATGAGTACACATTCATCCCCAAACACACGGATTAATCCCGTTTTTTCCAAATGAAGGTGATTCAGCATGTCTGCTGTTTAAAAGTTGTGCATTTTTCCCAGTTTTTACGTTTTTTTTTTCTCTCTTTAAAGTATCAGTGTGTAGTTTCCTGGCGATAGGGGGTAGTACATGCCTAAATCGTTACAAGCAACCGACATTTTTGTGTTCGAGTGACGACCTTACCAACGAATGGCCATAAAGGCCTAAAATCCGTGGGAATAAACTATATTGTTAGGCAGAATTATCTCAATGACAAAAAATTACTAATTTCAGGGTAGTTTAACACCATATTGCTGTGACTGTCGCTAGTTTAAAAAACATTATGGTAAATGTTACCAGTCGAGCAGAAAGCATGCGCCCTCGGCGTGACTCCTCAGACTTTGATGGTCCTTCAGGCCCTGTCCACACATAGCCGGGTATCTACCAAAACGAAGATATTTTTCTACGATTCGGCCTGTCATCCACACGAAAATGCAGATTTCCGCAACAAAAACTAATCTTTTTAAAAACGCCGGCCAAAGTGAAGCTTTGCGTTTTCTCCGTTTTAAACGTTTCCGTGTGGACAGAAATAACCAGAGTTTTAGGTTTCACGCCACTGTCTGCAAGAAAAATGCTGACGGCCCATGTGCAACCTGTGTTTACACTCCAACATGGATGCCCTCAGAGCTGTGCTCACGTTATCAATCGTCCAAGCGCTTTTTGACAATTGTTGACTTTATACTCCAAAACTACATTTAAGAGCAATTCTAACTCCTAAGCGAGCTAGGCGCCATGTTTTATGTTTTGTTGAAGTTGAGCAGGAAGACGAAATGGATAGGATCAGGGGAACTACTGCCACCTACAGGTCTGGCATGCCTATGAATGTGCTTAATAATGCACTTGTGCGGTTAAGTGTGGACGGAGTTTTTTCAAAAAACGAGGTGGTGTGGACGCTATTTTTTGGGAGGGCAGATATTTGTTTTTAAACAACCCAGCTATGTGTGGACAGGAGCTCAGTTAATTCCATCGAGAGAATGTGATGCCGATGCTAGTTTTCTGGCGGTGTAGGTTCCGGATCTGCTACGAACATGGTAACGTAACTTCTGTAAGTCGTACGTCCAGCCAGTCATCTAGTGTTACGTCATCGGCAAGTGCAGGACCCCGAGCTGCTCTGGCACATAAGGAAACATGGCGTCTAATATGGCGTTCCCCAGAGACTTAGACCCGTGCCCCATGTATTTTAGACCCGATTTTTATGGGTTACAAAGCCGCCAATATTTTACAACGACTGGACATAATTTTACTTGTTTTCAACAACATTTTGATGGATATTTTTAGAGATTAATGGCAACTTGTGCAAACTGTTCGCCAAACTTTTAGGAAGCAGTGAGTAACTTTGTTGTGAACCTGACAATCTGCCAGTCTACAGACATTTGTTGATTAATCAGCTTTTTTAACTGTACGGTTTAAAACTCTCAGGACTTTCATCACACATCTGCAGAAAGTTTCACACTCATCTTCCTTCCCATGCATACTGAGCAAGGGCCTAAACTGAAACTTTATGCAACTTCACAAAGTGACAATCAGATGATTGATCATAACTTCTGATTTATAATGTTTAGCAAGCCATTAGCTGCCTGATAATTGGACTGTTAATTAAAACGAAAGCTTTGGTTTTCCTTTATCGAGCCCCAAACTCCCATCAGTAGTCCATTTTCTGTTTGCTAACTAAGCTAATCTGAAATAATCTTTCAAAAGCTGCAAGAAACTCAAATCTGCTTTGAAATGAAGAAACCGGACTGTGTCGTGTCGCCACAGGGTGGTGGTAAAGAGTAGGTTTCTTGTGATTGAGTTGAAAAACTGGAAACAAACCATGAAAAGGAAAAAGGTATATATTTAGAGTTGCTTGTCAGTTATTATGATTTTTTTGTGCTCCAGTTCAGGGGAGAAACAACGATGAGTCATTTCTGCTTTTGTCAAGTCAGACGCAATTTCCAAAATAAGAGATTCCAAAGAAAAATTATTTCAGTAACATACAATTTTTCCACCTTTATTTTCTTATTATGTTCTTCAGCTTACAAATCCATATGAGCCTCAGCTGCTGAGATGGGGGGTTAGGGTTTTTTGGTCTGTTAAGAGCAGATCCTTAGCACAGTGGTTCCAAAACCTTTTGGCGTCTGACTCATTGCATATTGAAGGTGAATTTATGTGACCTTAACATTCCTGGTTGAACATCCAACGCCATCCCATCTCCCCCATAAGGAAGCCCATCTCTTCTGGTTTGCATCCTGATTAAATAAACTCTTATTCTCATCTCCTTGTATCTCCTACAATAAAGAGCGATTCTCTTTATTATTATCTTCCTGGTACTTCCTTTCTTTCAGCTTTTGTTTTTATTTTTCACCTCTCAGGTGATGGCTGCTGCCTCATCCCAGCACAGTGAATCAGAATAGCTAAATCGGCCATAGACCTGCTTCCTGACCTCTGCTGTTTATCAAAGTCTGCCATATCCTGTAGCTAGATAACACCCCCTCCCTGCAAGCACATCACTTTCTACTAGAGCTATGGATGTGTTGCACCATATCTCTGGCAGTGCAGAGCATTGCTTGCTTGCAGTCACTGACGGAGGGAGTGTCCAGTGCAGGCAATGCTTGGATGAATCAGGTTAATGCTACTGGCTAGCACAGATCCAGCAAACAAAGCATATATATAGACCTATAGCAGGGAGGGAGAAAGGTTATACAGCTATGGAGTCAAAGAGAGTGTGTGTGTGAGCATGCATACTGGCCTGTTTCTAGACACGATTGTGCAAGTGTTCATTGACCTACTACAGAAACAGTTTGAGGCTTTAACCAGGCTTAAGGCAGTGGTGTAAAAACATTTAACTTGAACTTGCCAGAGGAAGAAATCGTTTTACAGATCAGTGTGAATCTATGTGCTTTTGCCCATCGCAGCTTGGCGTGGTTTGTTTGAGCGCCGCTTGACTGAAAGGTCAATGTCCCTTAAGTCTCTGAAGCTGGAAATTAGGTAAAACATTTGGGATTCGATAAATGCTTTCTATTTCTCACCAAAAGCATTCAGGAAGGCTCTGACTTTGTTTTCGCTCTGGTGGATAGTTTACTAAGAGTTTTGCAGCATTTTTTCCCTTATTGACCAAATTGGAAACCAACATAATCATTTGGGAGTGATAATGAATTAGCCTCAGCTTCCTGTTACATATTAATTGGTTTGGGAATGTTTGTGACACAAAATAGGCAATTAAAAGATGTCATCTGAAGCTTTTAGAAAAACATTTCACGGTTTTGTGACTTTTTTTGCAGCACAAGGTAAATCAGCTGGAGTCTAAATCTCTTTCTAAGCAGCACAGTTAACAGTAAACCTCAGGAAGCAGAGCAGCATAATGAACCTGCATCACGTAAGGGTTGACCATGAAGCTGAGAACATTCCTTTAACAAGCTAAGCAAATATCGCTTCATAATAATTATTTGTGAAAAGGCAGGAAAGTAAAAAAGTGTAGAGATGATTTTTTTTACCTTTTGTTGTGGTCATTATAAATTACTAGGGATGCACCAATATGAAAATGTGTGCCAATATCGATATCTGATATTAATATTGCTGTTATACCCGATAATCGATATTTACGATATTATCGATATTGTATCGTCTCCACTGTATTGTGATATATATCATATTGCCAGATTCTTGCCAATAAACACCCCAAATATAAGAATTATACATAAAAATATAACGTATTATTATTATATACTCACACCACAAACATTTACGCTTCTGAGATGATTACATCACTGTCATATGACCAAACAATTACATCATTACCCCCCTCCCCTTCTGAAACTGATACACAAATAGCTGCTAGATGGAAAAAAATATTGTTTGATAATATCGGCCCAGTCTTACATATCGGATTGATATCGATATTGATGCAGCTATATCGTGTAGGGATGTGAGAAAATATCGATATGGCAATATATCGTGATATTTTTTCCTGCGATATTATATTGCTATTCAAAAGCCGTGTATCCAGTTTTTGGAAGAATTTACATGCAAACATTTGTGTATTTTATTTTGTTACCTTAAGGTTAAAGTCCCACTAGCTGTCACACACACTGGTGTGTGTGAAATTTGTTCTGCACATTTGACACATCCCCTGGGGGAGCGGTGAGCTGCAGCTGTGGCTGCGCTCGGGAACTATTTGGTGGTTTAACCCCCCCAATCCAACCCCTTAATGCTGAGTGTCAAGTGAGGAGGCATTGGGTCCCATTTTTTCAAGGTCTTTGGTATGACCCGACTGGGATTTGAACCCCGATCTCCCAGTCTCAGGGCGGACACTCAAACCACTAGGCCACTGAGCTGTTAAAGGTAACACAAAAAGTGTTGCATTTTGTGGTGCAGAGAGCACTTTTTGGTTTGTATTTAGAATCAGAAACTACTGAAAGTTATATTGTTTACATGTTTTTTCATGTTAAACAAAAGACTTAATATTTAATTGAAATATTTTTGTGTTTGAATCTACAGAGACTGCCTTTTTTGTTTATTTTGAAATGACTTCTGATAATGCAGATGTTAATTACTCCCTTTATTTTTTTTTACTTAAAGAGCAGTGGGTTTTGTTTCCACCATTGAGATGTAAATCGCTCTATTATGGTTCAGATACCTCATGTTAAACATGTTACGTATCAGTTTGGACTTTTTATTGAATTTTTATAATACATTTAGTCTAAAAATCGCTAATATCGTCTGGCTGAATGTATCGAAATATATCGCGATATATCGTATAGTCTCCCCTGTATCGTGATACATATCGTCTCGCCAGAATTTTACCAACACACATCCCTAATATCGTGCATCCCTATAAATGATCTATTGCGTATGCTGCACTACTATATGCATCCCTGTTGTAAAATACAGACATCTTCAACAGTCATGCCATGTTCCTTTCCTGCCCATAACTCTAGCTTGTCTCTACACACACCATCAAATGAAGGCCAAATGGCAAAATCATTTTAATTGCTGGTTTGAAGTTTGAGTATTAAGATGTCTTATCAGCACCAGTACTGATGCTACAGGCACAGTCAGTGCTCCTCTGATGTTTTACTCCACTTTCCAGTGGCTTTTAGTGGAGACTCATTTACAGGATCGCACTGTCGACTCTATGCCAGTGAAGAGATTTGTTCTCTTTTTGCTAGCGTCAAATGCCTTCTGTCTGAAATTAATTTGAAAGTAGGCTTACTATTGGCTTAAGAATCCATGCGCCCTGCCAGACAAGGGTTCTGGGTCCAGAATAGAATAGTTTGATTTGAGTTTCCCTGTTTTATTTTATTGCTATAAGTAATTGAATAAAATGAGACGTTAGTTTTTAAACGAGGACAAAACAGGACAAAAAGGCAGTTCCTTTGAGCTGGATGTAAATATTTATAGCAACAATTAGACAATTTGTGATTTCACGATGTTGTTATTGCAGGTGTTCTTGTCAAAATAAGCATTTTTATAAGTTAATCTAGAGTATTGCCTATTGGTCCCTTCCTCCCTCCCTCACTCAATGTAAACAAGACCATGAGATACTTCAACTCCTCCACTTGAGCCTTGGTCTCGGATTTGGAAACGCCACCTCAACACTTGCAGAGCATAATATTAATCTGCTACAGTAAACTGACAAAGATCTCAGTTTAATTTAGACAAAATAAATATACTCTTACAAAAGATTAACTTGATATAAAATATACAGTCATTTGAGTAAACAGCAATTTAAACAACGCATTAGATTACTTAATTGAATTAACATAATGGAAAATAAACTACAAACACTAAGAGTGCTGATTAAGTAACTTGCGTAATATTTACTCAGTAAAGTCAGTGTTTCTGTAGTAGCTAAGAATAATAAGAGCATAAGAATAGAAGGATTCCAGAGAGCTGTTTAAAAAAAAATCCTGATTTTCTGAAGGTTTTAATAAAGGTATATCAGTAGATTTCATGTATTTATATAGCTCCTTTTAGGGTTGTACCACAGCCAGTCATTAACCCATTCACACACACATTACAGCTGCAATAGCAAATCTTGAAAATAAGCTAGCTTTTGAAGATGAACATGGTCACAGAACTCACCCTTCTGTTGTTGTAAGCTAGCTTGTTTTGCATATTTGCCGTTGTAGCATCAACACGCTAGTGATGATGAGCCACAGTGTAGCTACAGCTGCCCTGGGGCACACCGAGAGAGGACAAGCGCCTCCAATCCCTCTGACCACCACCAGCAGACTGCAACAGACTGAGTGGGGCTCGAACCTGCAACCCCCCAGTTATGGGGCGGACACGTGCCTCCTCTGCCACCGTCGCAGTGACATAATGAAATCTATTAAACTTAGTCCAGTAAACGTTCCACTCTTGCAAAATACCGGTATTTAGGGCTGAAACGAAAGGACACATGTCGCCACCTACTGTACTGGAGTGGAACAAACTTCATTTGAGAGTTTGGTTTTCTAACATACGTGTAATCTAGGATAAAGACTCCTAGCTTATTACCTTAGATCGACCTACACTGCAAAAAGTCTAACATGCAGCTTTTCATTCAATCTAATAACTGCTATTCAAAGCAAAATAACATCATTGATTTGATTGTGAAAGTCTTTCTTTTTGATTTTCAAAACATCACTTTTGACTTGTATGGAACTAATCATCAATTCAAAGCACACAACACAAAGTTTTTGATTTCTTTCAAAACATATACTTCTTTTTATGTACAGCAAATAATATTTTTAATTTGAGTCAAAGTAATTTGCACTTGAACACCCGTGGGAGCTACTAGTGCAGTATCAACATCTAAGTTGATTTAGGTCGATCTTATGATAATAAGCTGGAAGTCTTATTCTAGTTTACATGCGCATTAGAAAACCAAAGTCTCAAATGAAGTTCGTTCCACTCCGATACAGCAGGTGGCGATATGCGCCCTTTCATGTCGGGCATTGCTCCGGTTAGCTTGTAGCAACACAAATAGTAAACAAATGCTAGTATGAGTGAAGCAGACGGATTTGAAACAGGATATACACAATGGCTGAAGGAATGGACAACAACAACGCTGCAGCACAGCTGCATATTTGGTACGTAGTGTACTGTTTGATTGTGTTATGCGTGTTACGTTGTGGCAGTGATATTATCAGATGAGCGCTACTGTGGTCGCGTCACTTCTGGAACGCGAGCGTCCAGACGGTTCCGTTCAGCGTTTACATGCAGAATGAATTCAGATAACTACCGCATTTTCTGGGTGCTTCAGCCCGATTAGAAGTTCACCTTCAGCCAGACTAACGCGTTTACATGCATTTAAAAAAACTGACGTGTCGTTTTAGGGCAGTACTTCAGTTTTCTGATGCGCAAGTGAGCAAGGTGCATTATGGGTAGCCATGTTCCTAGTTATTTTGTTCTATTTTGGGGTCTTTATGCATGTTTATTTTGTGGGGGGTTGTGTTGTTTTTATTTATTACTTGATTCCCTGTTGTAAATGTGGCGTTACTTGTCATGTCATGTTGGCTCCATAAGTGAGGAGGTCAGTCAGAGGAATGACACCGCTGTGTCGTGCCGCTGTTCAATGTAAGATGGAGGTTCACATTATAACCTCTGAAAGCAGCGCTTTGTGTGTCACTCTCACTGGCTGTTAGCTAGTTTGTGAGGCTTGAGGTAACTGGCGTTTGTCAGTGTTGTTGCTAAAAACTGTAGCTTTTATATATGTAAACAACTGGTGTCAATGCAAACATGTTGAGTCAAATTAATTTGGTTGAAATGGAAGACATTAGGTTGGTTCAATAACTAAAATACAGTTGTATGTGAAGAGATGTATTTGGAACAAAGCAAAGAATTCAGGTTTGGTCAAGTGAAGTAATGTGGTTTACGTCAATATAAAAGAATCAGGTCATATAAAGTGATTCAATTTAGTTTCTGTGAAGTCAAATATTTTGGATGTGAAAATAGGACATCACATTTTTTTATTTGAGTAAGGTTATTCTTTTTATAGTGTAGATGGACTTAGATGCGCATGTAAACACACTGACATGCATTTCAAGATAACTTTACGAGTAAACGTCTCTACAGATTTGCCTTTAGGATTCCATCTCTTCACTATTTTCTGAAACCTGTAAAATGCACCAGCATCTGGTAACACAAGAACATGTTTGTTTAGCTAAAAGTTGATGTCACAATAGAAAATTAAATCAAATTTGAAACTAGCGTATTTCATAATTTTGGTGCTCCATGACACCGACAACTGGCTTAAGCTGCTTTCTCTAATTACATTTATCTTGAGGGTTTTTCTTTACATCTCTTGGAATTTGACACGCAAACCCCTCAGGACTTGTGAATAAAACAAACGGAAGAGAAGCGGTTACCTTGCTCAAATATGATCTGTCGCATTTACAATATCTCACTCCCTCTCCATCTGTCACAGCCTCTTTATGCTTCCTTTCATTTTCACAAGGGCTGCTGTATGAACACAGACAGGAACGTACAGCTATATTATATCAGTGCTCTCTTGATCATTAATATTCCTTGTATTCAATCCGTCTGCGTGTCCCTTTTCATGCTCGCGCAGTCAGACTCTTCTCTGAGCTCAGGTTTGTATGAGGCGGCAGGCTGCTCTCTCCACGAGGCGCTCAGCTCCCACTAGCCTTCCAGATGGCCTCGTTGTTAGTGCCATACCTTTGGCTCACACCACTCTCCCTACACCCTGCTTCAATCCCATCTCAAACCTGCTCTCTGCACATAAAACACACATTTAGAAATTAAAAGCGGCCTTATTCAAAGTTCTTGATTAGCATAAATCGTTGAAGAGGTTTATGAAAAAGGGCAAGGCTTCACGTTGAGCTGCTTTTTTATTTTCTCTGAGACGCAAGGGTATTTTTGCATTTACTTTGGGTTTATTAACCTTGGTGAGGTTTCTATATGTGTATTTTTTGATTGCTTAGTAATAATCACATCAGTAGTGGAAACACCTCAGGCCAGAATTATTCCAAAAGAGTAATGAACGCTGTATTTTCCTTTTAAGAGCAAAAAGACAAAAGCTGTTCTAAACTCCGTGGCTTCGGCGGCCCAGGTGTCAGCGGTAGAAAAATGGAAAAACTGACTTGAATTTTTTAAAACACTGATCATTAAATTATTCAGTGAAAGTCTGCAGATGGATGTGCGCTCTTGTTTTGTAATGCCCTTTTTGGCATTCACGCAGCATCTTTTGGATTCGCTCAGGGAGTTCTGCAGGAGAACCGCTGCTTTGCTTCTTTCATGTGCTACAGTATGAGGCGGCTACAGTGCAGGACACCGGGCCGGACCGGACCGAGCGTGCTGCGTTTCCTGTGGGCGTAGCTTACGGCAGAGAGCCAAAGTGTCCACACTCACGGTGAATTTCTTCCACTTGGCTGTCGTTCCTGAACTTTGATTCGAGCCACTTGTTCATCTTTTTAATTCCGTTTCCATCATCTCGCCTTTCAGTCGTTATTGCAACAAGGTTCAGCTATTCAGAAGACGTATTCCCGCCCGCCGCCTGTCCCGGCGGAGCCCCTTTTCATTAATGCAGCTCATGCTTGCCACGCTCCTCTATGTTAATAAATTCCTCCTTGCATCCCCGGTGAGTTCCTCTGTGGTGTGTATACATAAACTCCCATTTGTTGTCCCTATCATGATCATCTCTCCCACTGTCCTCTCCGCCTCTTCTTTTTCTCCCGCTCTCTTCTTTTCACCACACGCCCCTCCAGCATCTACCCCACGCCTCCCTCGTCTTCTTGCACTTCTGTGTCTCCCCGCCTGCCTCCAACCTTCCTGCAGGGTTGAATCATTCCCGTTTCTGCTTGCCTTGTCACCTTTGGCCCCCGTGTGCATCCGTCCGGGCCTCGTCACACGGTGACGGCGCTAGCCGGGGTGACATCTCGCTGCAGTGCTACAGGCGTCTGATGTCCGCGGCGCCACCGCTGACCCATCCCTCACTCTAAAAGCACTGACATCATCAAAGCGAGACACATTTACGCCTCCGGTACTTTAATTGACAAGTATGGGATGAGCAGTTTTCATACATGCCATTTCCGATCTGCACAGGAAGTCTTTATTGTGTTATCAAAGTCAAGTTGGATCCATGTCTTCTGTTCCTCTCTTTGTATTCTCCGTACGTTGGCCCACATCAGCACTATTCTCTTCACGAGGGAGCCTCAACTCTTCCTCGAACTTTGCATCAAACGGCATACCTCACATAACATCACACACTCATGCATGCTCGCATCCAACAGCTAGAACCTCCAGCCTTGATGCGAAAGCGCACACAGACGAAAACCTCGGTGGAAGATTGAGTCACGGTCCTTGTGCTCGCGTAAACACTGACAGGAAAGCCGAGTGAAAAAAGGAATCAAAACGTCCTCGTATTGGGACGTGAGTGGGCTTGAGCGGTGACGGCGTTTCTGTAACAAGCACATGCAAATCAAGTCAAAGCAACCCCAGGCTCAATAAATAAAACATGTAAAAAAAACATGAGGAAGGACAAATGCCTGCTTTTGTTGTAACCTTTCATATTGTTCTCGAATGTGGAATGAAAAGACGTAACACAGGTTGACATTATGTGGCTGGCTGCATCGTGTGTGTGTTTTCTGAACGCGGCGTAATGTGAGCGGATTATTCAGACTGACCTGACATGACTCCCAAGACGAAAGGCTGCCACGGTCCTGAGTTTCCAGTAACTCTGAAGCATTCCCTGTTTGGTTTCTGCTCACAGAATTAAAAGTTTCAAAGCCAAAACAACTTCCTCTGATTCATTTTATTTGACATTTAAAAAAGAAGTCACTTAAAGTTCAAGTCTTTGTATCATGACACACATATGTTCCTTTTGTTGGGACAATAATTGTGTTCTTTTCAAATTTTAAATCCTAAATAACTTTTTATGGACGTTAGTACACTCAAACAAAATGGTTTATTATTATTTCTGATAAAATTTTATACCCAAAGGACGGTTTTATATCCAGCATCTTGATTAACTTTTCCTCTACTGGCGCTGGAGCTCCTGACACACAGTTTTAGCACCACTTCACTCGACTTTAACCTTTCAAATTCTCCTCTCTTTAAACTAATGATAGATGCTTTGCCAGTAGTATTCATTTGTTAGAAATAAAATAAAATAAATTAGCTGTTTTGTTCGAAATAAACCAAGTTATCTTTTTTAACACAAAGTTAATGTTTTTCTTTTGTTCTTGTACTCAATGTCTTACTAAAACATTTATTATAAATAAATTGTACTGTTTTTTCTCATTATTTTATTTCATTTTAAAGTTCAGAATGCAGTTAATCAACAATCTGAAACAGCTCTGAGCCTCTAAAAAGCATCAGAAATGTTCATTTGGCTTTCATCTGTCCCAGGAGCCCTGATACAGGCCATTCTAAAACCCCTAAACCAGCCTTGCTGTGAAAAGAGCTGTTAGCCCCTCCCACTCAGCCAGGACATGAATATGATAATGAGCCTCAGAAGGCCTCAGACACTGGAGACATGCAGGTTTGAGGAGGAAGGGCTCCCCCTTATGACGTGTTAAAGAAGGCTTTCTCAGAACAGAAGTTTTTCTCTTGCCTTTTTCTAATTTACATAAAAAGTAGGTCACGCACAGCTTTGACTTTTTGGCATGCTACTGTTGACCACCCAAGCTGTCTTTATTCAACAACAAGGAAAATCTTGCTTTACATTCTAGGTCCTCTTTAAAGCTGAAATGAAAAATTTGGAAAACAAATTAGCTTGAAAATTTTTTTCATGCCTCTTAACAATGTTCTAACATCGTATAGCTATAAATATATTGTGGGAAAAATAATAATAAAATGGTTCTCTTGAATTTGTCTAAAAACCTCCACCAATAACACGTTCCAGACTGAAAGCAACTATTGAACCATTTGGTTGTCGGTCTCACCGAACCACCGCACTTTCCAGCATCCTTCACTCATAACACACTCGCGTATTTAGCAAAAGAACAGCACTGGTGTGAGAGGTTCTCGCTCAATAACATAAGAGAAAGAGAAACAGCCGGCTGCTACCACTTCAACTTTAGGACAAACTACCAGAGTCCCAAAAAGAAAGAAAAAACATTTGAAGTCACGAACAGCAAAAGACATTTTTTCCCCTAGAAAATGGCGACTGGTTTAGCGCTATCTTGTTTCCTCTGGTAATGCGGGTTTCCAGTTCCGGCAGAAGCATCTCAGGAAAGACACCCGAGTGGAGGGGTGAGTGTTCCATGATCGTGTTTGCGTTCAAAACCTAGCTTGTTCTGTAAATTCACAATGACAGCTTTAAAGTCTGAAATGCTCAAAAGATCTAGTTTTAAAGATGGAACTTTCTTAACATAACACATAGAAAATGATTGGTTTTATTATATAACGGTAATGAATACAAAAATGGCCCTTGCTTGCTATAAATCATCCACCAGGAGGCAGTAGACTGGGTATGGCAGCTTTATGATGAAAGTACTAATCCTAAAACTTCATCTGGACTAGTAGTTCCCTTTCCTGTGTCCAGACAAGCCGGGGCCCCCCAAGCCCAACTCCTACGCGCATGCACACAATTAAAAGTGAATAATTACAACCTTTATACAGACATACAACCATATGCAGAGTTGTGATTGTGCTATTGGGTGTGTTATCTAGATTTTATAAATCACATTTTTACAAATAAAATCTTGGCTAACAACCTCAGCACACACAAAATTGTGGGGACCCCCTGCAACCTTTTGGGGACCACCTTGGGGGGTCACGGACCACAGATTGGGTCAGAAGTGGTTATATGTGATTTTGTAACAAGGGTTTAAATTTTCACCTCTTTTGTCTTCATTAAATGTGGATTTAATAAAACAGTTGTATGAATTAAATGTAATAGTTCAATTTAATTTAATCTCCTCTGCAGTAGCATCACTGGCTCCGTCCTTATTGTTAACGCTCCATGCAGGTGAACTTTACGAGGGATTTACGTCCAAAGTTCAGCCGTTTCAGCCCCAGTAAAAGTCAGCTGAACACGGTGTTTCATTCGTTACAAATATAGACACTCACTGTTTGTCTTGTTTTAATGCCTGTTTTATTATTATTTTTTATTATTTTAGATGAAGTCACTGTTATTAAGCCTGAGTGTGACACAACAGCCTCACGTTGGCTCCCTACACACCTGCTCTGGAACTATTATGATCAAATTTAATTAACAAAAGACCACACAATTTATATTTACATTGACGGTCATCCGCATAAAAACTATGTAAAGAGTCTGTTTGCTTTTACTTCCCTTTGTTCATTTGCAAAGTACATCCGTCACAGGAACATCTGTGGAATTGTGCAAACGGATAAGGAAAACTTGCACCATTGTCCATATGGTTGATTACTATTACACTGTCGTCATTTCTACTGATACCAGTCTGGCCTTTTATTTTATTAGATCTAAAACTTTCATTACAACTTGATATTGCTAAATGGATTGGAAACGGTACACAATAAATATCTGAAATCACCAAAAGATGTCTTTAAGTCTCCACAGGGCCGGCCCAAGCCTTTGTGGGGACTATGCAGGTGTTTCTATGAGTGATATTTAATTCTGGTAAATTAATTCAAATATTTGAAAGTGACATAAGCAGACAAACACTGAATTTACAGTAAACAAACAAGCTAATTATACTGTTTTTTTGTTTCTTAAAATTTGGAACATGTGTATAAAATGTGCAATCACTACAAAATAAAACCAAAAGGCGCTATATGACACAAATGACACTATACAAAATAATATATATCATTTGTGTCTAAGTGTTAAGTGTAATTTTAAAAGTTTTTAAAAAAAAAGTTTCTCATGCTATCTTGGTGCTGTTGGGGGGGCCCTGGTGGTGTGGGGGCCCCAAGCAGTCCCTTAACTTTAGTATGGCTAGGACCGGCTCTGTGTCTCCTTGAGCAAACACCTGCAACTTTTGTGACTGGTTGTAGACGCACAAGTGTAGGAATTTATTAGAATATTTCATAAAATATATTTGAATTTTTGAGACACTTTGAAAACTTCCTTGTGAATGCAGTTTGCAATGTGTCGCCAACAGTAGCAGCCTATAGGTACATCAGCTGAAGCTTTCCTCCATTTGGGTTTTGACTTAATTTTTGTTGTATTTCTTTACTTGATAGATTACCAGGAGGGCTCTGAATGCCTCCACTGATTTTCGTGAGCCCCAGTCAGCAGTGGAAACCGTAGGGACAGAAAAAAGCAAAGAGCAGCCCATTCAGCCTTCTACTGCTCAGAGTGATGGGTCACATTATGTGCAAAGAGGACCGGGGCTGTGACAGACGGTGTTCATTAATGCTCCAACTTCTGCTGCAGAGGCCAATCAAGGGGCTTCACACACAAGCACCCTCAAAGACTAAAACGCTGTCACACACACACACACGCATCCATCCGAGCCAACCGTACAGGCGGGCTAAGCGTGGGCACTGATGGCTTCACCGCCTCGATTGATGGGTGCTTAGAAAGCGAGCAAAAAAAGGAAATCCAGGGTGAGGGAGATGGAGCGGCTGGTCTGCCCCGTTCATGACCGTCTGATAGCACGAGCTTAGCTTCTGCTCAAACATGCAAAGCCATTACATTAACCCACTTGCCACCCAGCTGTTTCCATTAAACGCTTCAGTCCTGAAAATCTCTTGCTGCTCGCTGATTCACAGCAACTCCTCACCTTTAGGTGTGGAGTCTGTTTTGCAGACACTAGACATTTAGGCATCCAGAGTCACGGGGAGAGCGGTGACAGAATTAGTGTATTGTCATAAATTGCATAAATATCAGCCTCTAAAAAGGAACTGGCATAGCGGCGTGTAGCAGAATGAGAATTTACAGTTACCGCTGTGTGACAGACTTGGCAAAGCAAAGAGCGGTGTCTGTCATATTACTCTTGTCTGTTTATGCTGTCATTCAAATGTTTACTTCCCAAACAGCCCTCTGAATGGGAAGCAGCAATATGTGCATTGACTGCTAGCCTGCTGGGCGGAGTGGTTGACTCAAAAGCTGGACAAACAGGCAGATTCCACGCAAATAGCTTCTTTTTTTTTAGACAAAGCAGATGATTGCTGACTGAAGCACCGTGGTTCTGATCTGTCCTTGACCCAGCTTGTGATTAAAGCAGCAGAAAGCTTATTAAAGTCATTTGGATATTTTGGTTATTTTTTGCTTTTTTAGTGTTTAAAAATCAACATTTTTTTGTGTCTTCTGTTTCACGTATCGAGATGATTATTTGTTTTATTGTCAATAGGATATATTAAAGCAGCAATCCGGAGTTTTCCCCTTTCAGGAATTATGTATGATTTTGCAGAAATCCGTAACAGTTATTGTCTTATCATGTATTGTGATATAATGTAAGCAATACGTCTTTTTTTTTTTTTGCTAAGCCCACCCCCTGCCCCATAAAACTCCGTGCAATAGGAAACTGAGCGGCAACCAGAACTAACCAATAGCATTAGACTACTTCAAATTTAAGGAAGTACTTCTTGTTATGTTCTTCCTGTGTGTATTTTTTATCTCCATTGGTTTTTCTTGCTTTAACACAGTGTTACGATGTTTTATTTACCTTAAATCACTGACTGTTTCGGCGACTCACTGTCGCCATCTTCAGAGTCACGCCGACTTGACGGCGTCACTTCCGCTGTTTATTTGCAGGCAGTAAGGGGCGTTGCCGCCCCCTACTGCCTGCGCCTTCCTGGTCGATCACCACGTTCCATGAATGATCCAGCGTGTAAACACCTTCATCCCTATTCATGGTCCTGGGTCCACGTCTCCTTATCTCGATTGCTTCCTTTATCCATCGTCTGTATTTTTGTTGTTCTGTTGTTATGATCTGTGTGGCACAGTTGGTAGCACTATTGCCTCACAGTGAGACTTTTGCAGGTTTGAATCCCAGCTCCCTTTCTGCATGGAGTTAGCATGTTCTCCCCATGCATGAGTACTTGGACGGTACTAAGGGTAGATGGTAAAATATCAGCCCGATATATCAGCCGACCAATATATCGGGCCGATATTCACCAGTTTTTTATGCATTGGCATCGGCCGATATTTGCCCTTAGTAAAGTCAGGCACATCCTCAGGCAGCTCGGTGCTGTTGCAGAATTTAATTTAAATGTATTTTTACGTTCACTAATAACATCTGCATAATAAATACTCTAAATTAACTTTATTTAGGTGTCTGACTTTAACACTGAGCAGTGCACAAAGTTAAGATTTACCAGTTAAATTCAGAGTTCAGAATCTGATTCAGTTTCAGAAATTTTGTGCATCAACTGATGTTATTGGTGACATTTTAGGATGAAAATAAGGTGGAAAATCGGCCCATAAAAATCGGCAGTACATATCAGCCATTGGCTGACCATGTCTGCTACATATCTGCATCGGTATCGTCAATAGAAAAAACAATATTGGTCGACCTCTACTTCCTTTCTTGGACCAAAAACATGCAGGTTAGGCTAATTGGTGTCTCGAAGTTGCCCCTAGGTGTGAGTGAGTGTGTAACTGGTCCTCCTTTTCAGGGTGTCCCCCGCCTTTCCCCCAATAACTGCTGGAGTTAGGCACCAGAGCCAAAAGCAGTTGAGTTGGTAAAACCAATAACACATATAATACTGGATTTGTTTTATTCATTATGATGTTCTAAAGTGTCAGAAATTCCATCTGAAATCACATCAACATAACATCCAAACCAGAGTGGAAAAAGCTCCCAAAGCCAGTTTAAACAGAACAAACACAGTAGAGTCCCAAAAAAAGATCCATGTGACTGAAGTTATGACTGACTGCCTCAAACGCTTCACCATTCTAAAATTTGAACTAAATTAGGTACGCACATTAAATCTTTCTTACCCAAAATGCTCCCAAACACACTTTCTTAGTATAATTGTAGTGGAAACATTGCATAGCTATTTTGACACTTGCTACTTTAAAGTGATGAATGTCCCACAGACTTCAGTTGCACATGTAGTTGGGTAGTCTAACGTAAACCGGATGAGTGTGCAGAACCACAAAAAGCTTTGCTTAAAATAAATAAAATCACCCAAAGACACATTTTAGCCTTTATTTAGAAAGAACCCTGTCAAAAAAATACTGGAGTTTCTTTAGATTTTTGCAAAAACTGTCTCTGAAAACAATCATTTGAAACCACATATAACCACTGAGTTTGCCTAGCAACTATTTAACAATAGTTTATTTTAATACAAAATCAAAAATATCAGCAAATCTTATGTAAATGTTTGACATCCAACTTTTTGTTGGTTTAAAACATTTGCTCACATGCTCTTGGTTATGTAAGTTGCGATATCTCCTCACGCTTTCCTAATCACACAAGACGGTGGGAGCCAGGAACGACTCTGATCAGTCTCATTAGGTGAGCCGATAGATCTGAGGAAGCTGCATGAACAGCAGCTGCTGGACAGGTAGCGACCCCCATAGCTGTGTGAGTCAGAGCTGCCTTCAAAGTGCTTCTCTTTGAGGAGTCGGGAATAAAAACGGATCAGGTTTTTGCTCTGTCAGGAGTGCGTGCGGTGTCGAGCGGGGTAATGAATTCTAGGAGGCTGAGCATGCTAACGAGTTCATTATTGCTGCGTGGTTTAGGAGTAATTACCATTTTGCATCCAAAGCCATATAAGACTGGGTTGCTCTTGTCAAATTAAGACAAGTGTGACTTGGGATAAATATTTGCATAAGTTTGAACGCGCGCTGTTTTTTCTGGTGAGAGTCGGTGTGAAATTATAATTACCTTCTCCCCCCCATAGCTTCATCGTCTAGGGGGTAGTACGTCTCTGATGGGGTTAAAACCTCCAGTTTGATTATCTGGTAGAATCTGTTCATCTCTAACTGAATGCCAGGACATGAATTAGTGACACACCAGTTAACATCGGTGAGTGTTAACTGGTGGCAGACCGATTTTCTCTTTTTCGCACTTCTTCTGTATGATCCTAATAAGCAACCATGTGTTGAGCTCACATCAGATAAGAAGACTGGTTTTGGTCTCAGAAGAACATCATTAATTATGAAAACGAACAAGCCCCTCTAGTTGTCTGTTAGTTCACTTATTCCCCAACTTCCCCTGAATTCACGGTCACAACGAAGGATGTGTGAATGTATCCGCGGCGAGCTTCAGAACTCTCCTACGCTTCATTAAATCGCTTTACAGAGGTTGCTCAATCAATTTCCCCGAAAAGACAGATTTAAGTACATCCCAGCAGGCGTGTAGAGGCAGATTGATTCTCTGCAGTGTCGGTAATCGGTGAACACGTAACATTGACACTGACAGTTTAAAGCTAAAATTGGTAGGGTTTGGGGCCTCATCGGGATCTTTAAAAAAATCAGTTTGCACATTTAACTCTATTGTGAAAGAGCCCAAAGGGTTTTCCCAAATTTGTGACCACAAACTTTCATTTCACTACCTAGAATGAATCATTTCTGGTTTAACTTGTAATTAATTGTTGTTTGCGTCTCCTTTGTTGTCTTGCCCGTATATTACTCGAAAGACATTTTTATCAGGAATGCCTTTGTGATAGAATGAATTATAAAATTGTTGTTAGGGTTCATTATCTGCTTCTGTTATGGTGCTCTTTTTGTACCATTAGGTACTTGTAGCTATAAAAAAAGGAAATTAAAGTGACGGTGTGTATTTTCCCTGGCGATAGGGAGCAGTACATACTTAAATCATTGTAAGCAAGTGGTATTTTTGTGGGCGAGTAAGACCTTACCAACGGGTGGCAATTAGGGTCAAAAATTCCTGGGAGTGCAATTTTTGAACAAGTACTTCATCAGATTGTTCAACCTCCAGCAAAATGACATCAGACTCCCGCACTGGCAATGAGTGAAGAGATAAATGTTTAAAACAACAACGCTAATGAATGGCAAAGTTTTGTAACCGCTTGTTACAAATCAGTAAATGTGTTTTGTCCTCACGGGCTCCCGTAGAAGGAAACATCGCGTCTAATATGGTGTCGCCAAAACACAGCAAAGCAGTATGCAGTATCAGAGTCTTAAAGCAACACTGCTCAGATCGCTTTTGTTTTAATAAGGAAGACATCTCTGACTTCTCCACACTCTTTTGCCCCGCCCACCTGCTCGGAGATGCACTCATGACATCAGTAGCTTTATTCGAATTAGAATATGACTGTGCATGTGGGCCCTGGAAAAACGAATCCGATCATGTCAAATGTTTACATTTGTCATATGTTTGATTGGAGTAAATAATTTTGTCATGCGCAGAACGATCCTATACACTGAAAGGGTCCGTAGAAGAAGAAGTAGCAGACTTCTGCTGTAAACAAACATGGCTGCGTACATGTCAAAATGGAGCAGTACGAGGTTCTTCAGAGTGTGGTTTTAGTTTTAGTTCTTTAAGCACATCTAGCAACGTATTTGTGTCCGAAACAGACCAGTTTTGTTTCATGCCCGCCATGCTTTCATCCAACTTTGGTAAATAGCGACATAATGTACGTATACGTATGACGTAACTGACATGCACAGTGATGACCCACAATCGGAATAAGTGTTTACATGCACCATGATCGGATTAACAATCGGCATTACCCAACCGTCTCAATCGGAATGAAAAGTTGATCTGATTGCGTTTAATCGGGTCAGAGTATTCTGAACGGCTTGTTTACATGACGCATTTTTAATCCAATCAGGCTTTTATTCCAATTACTTGTGTCCATGTAAATGCAGCTAGTGATATCGTCGCGCCAATATTGGAGACCGCCCATGTGCTCAATTACATCTGCATTCCTAAGGCAGTGTGGAACAAATGCAGCCAGGCTGGAGTGGGCGGCGGGAGTGGAGCCGATGCTAGTGCGTAAGTAGCATAAAACCCGCACCAATGTATTTCATACCCGATTTTTATGGTTTTATGTTACGAAGCCGTGAATATTTTTCAACAACTAGGCATCATTTAATTCATTTTCAACATTTCAATGGATATTTCCAGAGATTAATGGTAAAAACTACACATTGTCACTTTAAGCCTCACAAGCTATTATCACCAATCCAGAAATAGTAAACAAGAACACATGGTCATGACAAAAATAAAATCTAGATTTATAAAAGCTTTTTGTAAGTTGAGACCCATTACATCTGTGATCAGAAGCAAATTTGAACTGGACATGATCCATTAAAACAATGTTGGCAGAATGTGAGCTGTGAGTCCCCACCCATTCATCACAGAAAGCCTTTGTTGTCTTGAATAAATGGAGATATTATTAGGAAAGCAGAGTTCGGCCCACACCGCCGGCTAGCCACAGCCACACACTCAGGCTTCAAGGAAAATGTGTTTACTGCTTGAACATTTAGACTGGAACACCACATGTCGGAAGAAGCATGACTTGTTCAATTCAACATTCATGACACTGAAAGGTTTGCTACACATTATTGAGAAATACAAGAGATATCAAATGGCTGGGTGATATGGCCTAAAATATAAAAAGTAAAGGTTTAGAAGTCAGTTTTTTACCATTTGTTCTACAATCTGGTCTTTTTTTTAAAGAGGAACACCAGCTTAGACAGCTGTTTTGACACTTATGCAGTGGTAGCATGTGTTGACATGCTTAATTGTCCAATGGGAATCATTGACTTGTGCAGCGCCAATCTTGTTGCAGTGAAAAGCACAACTAATTCTAGTAAAATTGTATTTATTCAAGGTCTTCCTTACCAATTTTAAACCAAAAAACAAGTTGTCCATCTATTAATTTGGAGTCTCTGAATGTTTGCTAGTTTCTTTGCTTTTTTTCTGATGTGGACAGAATAGGGGTACGTTTCTCATCCACTACCATCTTTCAGTCCCATGAAAAATTATGAGTCCATTGAAGACTGAACAAGAAGTGAAGTGAGCTGTGATGCATTAGAAGCACATGGGCTAAATTCCTACTGATTAAATCTAGTTGACTAAAGTTTGCCATTAAATGGTATACTCATAATTTTCTACGCAGTCATTTAAGAGATTTAGGGAACAACCCTTGATATGTAGCGTAAACTCAGTTTATCACCCCTATTTAGTTACTTAAACACAAAAAGGCATTTAGAAATGTCAGGAAAAAGTATTAAACCTAATGTGAAATTTTGATTCTGCATTCTGTCACAAACATCTCAGAATAATGAAAATAATTCATCATCATCATGTTCACTGGCCATTTAACTGTAATCTGAGGTTTCTTCTGCAACAGTGAGCTCATTGTAGTGTTTTGGTCTAATTATTACATCTGCTCTAGGGTATCTGCAGTATCTCTGCAAGTATTTAGTTCAGTAAATTTGAGTGAGGATCTCTTTTGATGAATACCACTACAGGTGCACACGTGGGATTTGGGAAGTTCACATCCAGTGTTGGGGAAAGTTACTAAAAACATTAGTTACAGTTACTAATTACTTTGTCAAAAAAGTAACTGAGTTAGTGACTGAGTTATAAGTAACTACTTACCAGGAAAAGTGACTATTGCGTTACTTTTTTCGTAAAAATATGCTAGAAAAATTGGATCCCTTCTCAATAGAATTTTCTTCATTTACTATAAATTACTACAATACTAAAATATAAATGACTAAATAGAGTTGAACATAAAATGCATGTCCACTTGTTTATTATAAACCAAATAACTGAAATAAAAGGGCACCTACCAGGAGGAACTACAAACAGGAAACATGACACTAAACTATTTAAAGTTTATAATTGCAAATAGAAAAGACTTGCAAAGGGTTCCTTAGCCTTTAAATGGTTTCTCGGTCTAAGTTGAATTACTGTAATAAATAGACTTTTGCATAATATTCCATTTATTTGTATAATTGGATGTTTTTATTAGCATTTCTATTACTCATAATCTAGTAAAAACATGTCTATAAATAAAAATGACACTAGATTAGGCACAAATCCGATGGAAGACTTAAATTTAGTAACTAGGGCTGGGCGATATGGCCTAAAATCAATATCATGGTATATTGAGGAGTTCACCTCGATAACGATAAATGGACAATAACTACATGTATGCGCAAAAGCAAAAGTTGTCCACTAGATGGGGCTGTCACAGGTATTACGTTGAGTCACGCTGTCATGTGACTCGAGGTGGTACAGCTTCTTAAAGGGACATGAACGTCACCAAGCTACACACATCTTTTCATGTTTTTGTTACCAAATTTATGGACATGGGAAAAAGGATATCGATAAAATTCAGAAATTTCGATAACAATACATTTTTGATTTGTTGCCCAGCCCTATTACTAACTTGGGTCAGACCCAAATGCGGAAGTGCTGAAGTTGGGTTGTAAAGACACAGTCAGTTCTAGTAACACCTGAGCGCCCATGACGTCTGAGACTGATACGGTCAGTGTTACAGCGAGACTAGAAATCATCAGGAACACCAACTGGTTCCAGTTGGATGACTGGAGGATGGTCTAGAAGATAGAAGATGACGTGACGAGGAATTAATGATCTGACTACTGGTGAGCGGACCTCCCTTACGTGGAAAGTCCTGCTATCACGTCAAGAAGGGGACGGCTGCAGGTCGTCAGGTCTGCTGCGCTAATATTCACTCCTTTATAGCTCCCGGTCAGCTGATGACCGCTTCAACACACCTCGCTGCTGAATTATAGTAAGGCACGAATTTTCTTACCGGTAACGGAAACAGCATTATGACGAAAAAATAAAGCAATTAATGAGATTACACGTTGCTGAAAATTCTAACTTCCGTTAGTAACGCCATTATTCCCATTACCGCTCACATCACAAAGATATATTTTGATTTTCCACTCTGAAATGTGGAACTTGGAAAGAAATACAGTTTTGATGTAGTTGATATTTGCAGGGTGAATATTTAGTTGCTTGGCAACAGTTTTTGGCATTAGACATGAAACCTAAACCCAGGGAGAAAGTGAAAGAGGCGGCTGGGTTGGGGTGCGAAGCATGAGTAGATCAAAATAGGCTATATGGACAAAATGGCAATTTGCCAAGGCAAAAATTGGCTGCGTTGTTTTGAAAAATTGGCCCACATGCCGGACCGTTGATTACCAAAACAAGGCTATTTGATCAGTATGAGTCGCCAACATTACAGCTTCTTAGACGAGCGTTTATTCAAACTGTAAAACTTCAAGTTTCCTTTTTAGAGTTCTGAAAGAGATGCCAGTAATTTGTTTTTCTTGGATTCAAAGTAGTAAAGTAGTGCTGCTGTTTATTTTGATTGGTAACATGTTTGATCTTTTTGAATCAGCCTCCTCACAAAAGTCTCCCACTAGCAACCGTAATTGTCCGTGTTCTCTCAACATTGCTGTTTTTCTTTGTTCACTCATCATCTTCGGCGTGCCGTAGCCATTACCAGCCTCTCAGCCCCCTGGCAACTAGAGTGGAAGTCCATGACACTGATGCAGAATTTCCTTAACACGATTCCCCATTTGAGCCCATTTTCTTTGTCAGATTGAGACTTCGGATATTTATAATCTCGAGGCACCGACTAATAGTATTTGCAGAAGTAAAATCAGTTTAGAACATGTTTTTTGTAACGGCTTTGACTGCGTACGATTGCCCGCAGCCTTGTCTTGAGTGGTGGAAGGATGGGTCTAATTTTGGCTAATGGGTGACTCAGCCGCCATCATCATGTGTCCCTCAGTGGGCTGCAGATGGTTGGCGATACGTGGGCGCAGGAAAGCCACAGTTACACACACGATGCATCAAGCCTGTGACACATGCAGCCAATTCTGGCATTTGTCAAGCCACATCCAGCGAGAGGAGGGAGGACGTAATGAGACATGCTCAGCTATAGGTGAGCAAAACACAGAGGAAGAGGTTAATCAGCGGCCAGGCTAATCGAATCGTTTGTCATCAGATTAGATTAAAGCTTTGAACCTTCCCTCAGGCAGTCACAGAGATAACTGGAGCTTTGCAACTATCAGATAAATGTGAAAATATACTGTGGGATAAGTGACTGCTTGCTTTTGCGACATATCTGCACGTGCTCGAAGAGCGAGGTATGAATCATTGCGGCGGCTGGAATGCCGGGACGTTATAAAGGTGTGTTTGGCCCTGAGTGCTGGCTGCAGGACGTGGAAAGGAAAGAGAGCAGTTAGGTGGGGGCGGCACCTAACGGCATGCTGGTTCCCAGTAGGGAGTGTGACTGAGGCCTGGCAGGAGAGCTGCAGTGTCTAGTTTACATTCCACAGTCGACCAAGCTTCACCAACTTCTACTCTACGTAGACACACACACACACACACACACACGCACACACACACACACACACACACACACACACACACACACACACACACACACACAGAGGAACATAGGTCAGCTCCTCCTCTATGTTCTCCTCGAACAAAGCTCCCCTCCGTTCTAAAACCCTCCATCAGAAGCTTTTTCTACATCAGCAGTGTGGAGCGATAACTAACCATCTCATCTTTACCTCCTCACCCCAGCCCCCTTTCCATTTCCAAGTAACCTTGACAACAGCGTCACTTCATCTCACTGTGATGGAGTGTGGAGGAGGAAGGGGAAGGCGCTGGGAGGTTGTAGCATGGAGGAGTCAGTCCCAGGGGACAAGCAGGCCAGTTTACAAGTGTACTGAGCAGCACAGACCTGCTGCAAGAGATCCCCTCCAAGAGAGCGATTACCAGAGGTCAGGTCTCTGGTCTCGGGGCTGAGTCCTCTGTGTGTAACCTGTCAAAGATCAGCTGCGTGACCTGAGTCCGTACGAGGCTTGTTGGGATCGTTAGGAGGTAACAAGTGTCTGCTGTGGATTATTTGTGCGTGAGCCTTTGGAGGATCAAGAAGAGTGTCAACATCTGTTTCAACAAATCAGATTTTCACACATATTGATTTGAGACTAGCAGCTGTTCTATGGAAATAAAAAGTTTTTCAATGATTTTTCTTTTTTCAAAATTTGGTGGAAGTGTGTAGCGCTGATGTGATGCTTGTTCCGCGGGCGTGTGACCAGATCGGTTTAAGATCAGCTTATAAATGAAGATGTTCTAGAGGGTTAGGGTTGTAGATACAAAGCCACTTCTGACTTTATTAAAGATGTGGTTCACTTAAAAACATTTATTAATGATTATTTCTGATTATAATCGGTCACTGAGTTTTTCATGCAGACTGAACATGAAAATAGTCTCCTACATTAACTTCTGAGAGAAAATAGACAGTGAAACGCGAGGATATCGCCCATCTTGACTCACAACGGGGAAGGCTGTTGTTTCAACATCCAGGAATCTGCAGAGGACGTCTCAGCTAGCGGAAGCTAATCGTTAGCATTAGCAACTTCACCATACGTCAGTGTTAATTGTGGAGATAAGTCAGCGATAGAGTCGCGTTGCTGCTTTCCAATCTGAGGCAAGATGTCCAAATATCAGGAAATAAAACTCCAAAACCTGCCGTCAGAAGCTCAGCTGTAATGTGGCTCACTTCTATGTCCTGGAAATGGTGCACCGGTATAATTTTTCCCCCGAGAACGACTTACAAGGCATTCATTCCTACTAGTATTGATTAAACAACTGTTCCACTCCTTTAATCAGAAGGGAACTCTCTGCTTTATTGTTTCACATATTTCAGGTTTATAGACAACTTGAGAGGTGTCCTCAAATTAACAATCCTCTGTTGTCCTTTTCTTACCTTCAGCGATCCTGTACTGATCAAATTAACTAAAATGATGTATTTTGTAAGATACAGTATGCTGTTTGGTTTTATTTGCACTATGTCCACGTGTAGCTCTGGAGCACACTTGCATGGCCTGCTGTAGTTGTCATGGTATCTGAGACGTAGCTGCTGTGTGACGCATGCTGTCTAACAGAAAGCCCGATGGTTAAAAGAAGACCCCCGTTTTAGGGAATCAGAGTGAAGCTCTACGTTTTCAGGCATGTTTATGTAAGGAAAGCGTTTGATTGATCAAATGTCAGTGGTGGAAGCAAAGTCAGCCTGTTCTGAAGCATGTGAATGAAAAATAAATGCAGCAAAATGGAATGTTTTCCTATTTAAAAAAATGTCAATTATGGAAATACTGCATGTGTAGATTTAAGCACCGCTCAGCTAGTTTACCTTTGAGAACCACTTTTGAGCCTAACTTAATCAAAAATCAACAATGTCACTTCATTTTTTTTCCAAATTTTAGATATCCAAACTCACAAAATTCCTTCTAGAAAAAAAGATTTTGTTTTCTCAACTGGTGTTAAAGCAAAACACGTTAAGAAGTACCGACAAGACCAGTTGCGTAAGAAGAATCGTCTCCTTAACAAAACCGAGCCTGTTGATGAAGCGGTTGCTACAGCAACAGAAGCGTGTCCACTCCATCATATCTCACTTGCAGTTTATTGCAACAGGCAGCCTTGTGCTCTCTTTCTCTTGGTTGTAATGCACAGAGTTCATTCACGGCCCGTGCTGCTCGGCAGAGAAGATTCTGCTTTTATAATCTCTCAGGCATAATGAATCCTTCACGCTCACAGCCGTCAAGCAGCATCTCTCGGTGCATGTTACAGAGAACGGCTGCAACTGCAGTATGTTGTAGCTTTGTGCACAGAGGTAGAAAAGGCACGTCGAGTGTTTCAGTGTGCTTTTATTTACCACTTCAGCCTCTGTTGACTAAACTATGTCTCAAGATTGCAAGTTACAAACTAGGGATTATGTGAAACTGTTCACTATACCTGCAATTATTCTGAAATTCAAGCCCTGGAGAAGAATATTTGGTCATTAGATTGGAACAGCTGTTGCATAACACTACTAGCATCAATACTGGTAATAATTAAGTGTCAATTTCAATTGCATGAAACATTGTTTTACTCACAGCGTTGGCTACTTGTTGCGTTATTGTAGGTTCATCTGACAACTTGTTGAAAGTTACAAACGTTACGCTAGCAGTCCTTCAAGAATCACCTTTTTAGGGCTGGGCGATAAATCAAAAATTTATCGTTATCGAAATGTCTGACTCTAATCGATATAATTTTTCAAATTCAAGTTCAATAATATTAAAAAAGAAAAGATGTGTGTAGGTTGGCGACGTTCATGTCCCGTTAAGAAGCTGTACCGCCTCGAGTCACATGACAACATGACTCAACATGATACACGTGACAGCCCCATCTAGTGGACAACTTTTGTTTTTCCGCATGCATGTAGTTATCGTCCATTTATCGTTATCAAGGTGAACTCCTGTGATATTGATTTTAGGCCATATCGCCCAGCCCTACACTTTTTGTGTTTCATGTGGACGACTATCAGCTATAAAACCAAATTATTGATCAAAATCTGCAAAACTGGTGTTATATTTTTTTGTACTTGCTAATATTGATTAGCTTTGGCGGTCATCTTGAATTGGGTTAACTCCAGATGTCGATGACCTGTAAATGAACATCCAATGAGTCCACCCCTGAGTAAAATTAAAAATCTGTTGCCATATTCCCCAGAATTAGATAAGTGGGGACAAGCAGCCCAGTTATTCTCCTAATCAGGCAGTATTCTGTTAGCTTTAGCTTAGCATAAACAATGTAAGTGAATGGTAACAGTGTGAAAAAGCCAGAAAAATGAATCAATATTGATCCTAATTTTTCTTGATGACTTCAATAATCCTATCGACTGCAAATGAAGATAATAAGTAACATGAAGGAGTACAGAACATGACAGTGTCCTCAAAACTCACTGTTCACAGTCAATATGGTGTAAAGTTGTTAATGTCATACAGAATGTCTGCCAGACGTCACGCCGATGTGTCATGTTGTTGCGCCTTGCAGCGGTGGTCTACAACTGTGCTTTGTTGTAATGTAGTTCCAAGTCTAAATCCACACCTGTAGTTCCTTTGTGTTATTTGTTTTGTAGTCAATATGATCATTGAGGTCATCAAGAAAAATTAGAGCCATTATTGAGTCATTTTTGTGACTTTTTCCATCTGAAATGCTGGCTTGCTAATATGGCAACACTTAGGGGTGGAATATCCCTTTAAATTCATGAAAGTGGTTTATTATATTAAGACGTCAGACAAACCTGCATGCACACACCAACTGGCAAACACTTTATCACCCAACTTTTTTTATTTGATTTTGTACCATAAGTCCTAAAAATGATATATGGGAGAATATTTATTCAAATAAACACACAAATCCAATGAATCTAAGAGGGAATTGTATTTTTCTATGTTTACTGCAGGTCCATTCCATTTATTGTAATTTTATTTGCAACAGTTGTGCAGATTTAAAGCTAAGATGCCGTAAAAATGGTCTATAAAGCCACGGAGATAAAATAAATCGCACCGGTGCAGTCGGTGGACAAAACAGCACCGACGCATGTAAACCATAACGCTATCCAACCTCTCAATGAACGCCACTGGAAAGCTTTTGTTATCTTCTCCATAAAATGCCATCTAACAGCATATTACTATATAGTGCTACAGTGTTTCTGTTAGACTGAACAATAATGAAACACTGACAGCATAATGTAACCCTGCACAACCCCAACTCAAACCTCAGCCACAGAAATGATCGTATCGCTGCTCTCGTATACAGTCAACAAAAAGGGCATTATATTCCTAACAAAAGCAGCCCATATTGCAGAACTGTTGCGCAGAATTGCAGTGGGATTTACAGATCTCATGCTACTTGTTTCACCTCCTGTTAGGAGACAGCCACCACTTAGGCAATATATCGAACACAATGACACTTTTTCAAACGTGGCTCGTACAAGCTGCTCCGGACATAATTGGCTCTACATCGTGTGTGCGTTGGGGACAAAAAAACAAGGCTGGTGATTATCAGTCAGGAGGATAATGGTCTTGTAAATTTGCATGACCAAGTTGAATAACGTCACCCTCGTTAGTTTATAATAGAGTGAGAGACTGAGCGAAGATGAGATATTAGGCTGACTCACTGAAATGTCAACAAAAGTGCTGCCAAAATACATCCTACTCCAGTACGGACACAAAACTCTAAACTTGCTGAAAATGAGAATCAAACAAGTGGTTGGCTGAGGATTTATCCGTATACAAATCACGAATAACATATTGGATGCCTCGTCTCTAAAACTGGCTGCCAACTTTTCAGAGAAGCTGCAAACACGACAAGTTTATGCACTTTGTTTAAAGAAGCCCAAATGTGTGTTTTTGTTTTTATCTATACAGTCAGAAATAGGGTACAGAAAGGGTGCATTGTTGTGCCCCAAGGTACAAAAACGACATTAACCCAGTCTGAGGACGACTATTGGACCTTGGAGGACCTATCTGTACCTTTTTCATTAAAACTAACCCTAACCCCCAGTTAAAAATGGTACCTTTGAGGTATCACCCCAATGACACAACATTGTAGGGCTGCAGCTATCGATTATTTTATTAATCAATTAATTTGCCACAGTAATCGATCAATTAATCAAATAATCGAATAAGACTTTATATTTTATTTGAAAATATGGTAAAAATGTAAACAGAGCAATACTAGTTGTGAAAAACAAGTCAACCAGTATTTTTCTATGACATTCAGCTCTTTTTCCAAAACAGTTCATAGCCATTTAACTGTTTTTCATTTCTATTCTAAATACAAAACTTCAATGTTACAAATAAATATAACAAAACATGAAAAACACGCATGCAAAAACAAAGCTGAAAAGCAAACATTTTAGTCTCATGCTGACTTGCAATAAAACACGGAGAGAAAAAAATGTTGGCTTTTAGGGGTGGTGGCTAAATATTTCTCAGTCTCAGTTAGCATATCTGGTGATCTTCATGTAAACTTTAAAGTAAAAACCTTGTCTTAGATCAGCAGCTGATGCCTGAAGCACCTGGATGCTTTGTGTTGGGATCCTGGGATGTGGAATTTGTGCTGTTGTGAACCACTAGCACTACATTAGCTCTAGCGCTACATTACCTTAGCACTAAGCTAGCGATCTTGTTCATCGGCTTGAGATTGAAATATTCCCACACTTTGGAAACTTTTTGGGGTTTTCTCTGGGTGTCATCCCTTTTGCATTCGCCTGTTTCTTGCTCTGCTAAGTGTATGATATGTTGGAGCTGCAGTAGCATAACAAGCGTAGACGCCTCGTGGACTGGCGTTGCCTATTGGAGCCGCAGCAGTGGCCGGCCGCCATTTTAAATGGGTCTCCAATCGTATCCTGTGCATTCATTTCTACTGAGGAAGGTGCTTACCCAGCTAAAAAACACATTTTATCAAGCTTTTTCACTAATTCAGTCACATGGTATGACATGATAATTAAAATACGAATATAATTAAACAAAATAAATGAAAAAAAAATTAAATATAAAATCCCATCAGGTAGGCTAGAAAAGTGAATAGTAACCCCCCCCATCATCTGTTTTCAATAGTACGCCAGTTGTTGCAACCGTAGGCTGCACAAAAACGGGCATAGTTGCCCACTCTGCGTTGACTTTGGAGTGAGGAGACCCATCCAATATGGCGGCGACGCTGTTACGCTCTCCAGCACCCAATGGGGCATCTACGTATTCATGTCTATAGCGTTAAATAACCGGAAGGTCAGACTGGAAGAAGATTCTATATCCCGGAAGCGAAAGTAAACTAAGCGTCGATTTTCAAAATAAAAGTCTAACATTTTTTAAAATCGATTTAATCAAATTATTTGAGTATTCATTTCAGCCCTACAACATTGTACCCCTAAAGGTACAATTCTGTACTTTAATTTCTTAGTGTGTATACTTAATATATGTTCTGCCTTTTCCACTGTCTTCCCTCTGCCTGTTACAAGCAAATATGACCTAAAGCAGAACGTAAACATTATTAGCACACGGCTACGTCACAGGACCAACACATACTAGAGCATCAGATAATTCAAAGCTGTGGCATGTGATAGGTCTTGTGCATAACGTCCCTCCCTTTCTACCCCTGCAGTCCCTCAGAGCTTAGTTGAAAGGACCTGTAACCCAGCGTGAGCATCTTTTTTTACCTTCCGGAGACAACCTATAATGAGAAAGCCCCATTATGTGTCCAGCAGGAGCCCGAGCCTGTGCCGCTGCTTCCACCACAGTTACCCATGAGGTCTTTCTCTTTGTTAGTTAAGGGGAAGAGCAGCGGCGGACATCCCTCGCTCTCTGCTTGTTAGCCTGCAGTAATGACTAGGCTGTGGGGAGCCAGGCAACAAGGCCAAGATGCTGGCAGCACGTTTCCTTTCTGCTGGCCCTCAGCTCACTGACAGGAAGGGGAACAGAAGCAGACAGCACGCAGGACACACTGGGAGGATCAGATCCAGCCGACGGAGGAGGAGAAGATTTTACCTCCGGACAGATTGAGACCAGGCTAGACCATTATGGACACACCCACACGGGGTCCAGCCAGCACCCCGGTGTTTGGCATTATATCAGTGCTAGCTAAGCAGATCAAGGATCAATGCATAATTTGTAGAGAAACTGCCTCTTGGGTTTATGTGTTTCTGCAGGATCCTGCATGCACGAGGATGTGATTAGAATTTCTAAAGCAAGTGGCTATTTGAATCAGGGAATTTTGTAAGAAGCAGCACTGGAGCAGAGGCTTTAGCAACCCAATCATAAAGGACTCACTTTTATCATGGCTGAAAATAAAAACAAACCCTGCTTTTGGCGTTTTTGTGCATGACAGCTTTGTATGAATGCATTTCATAGTTGTTTTTTATGTTTATTTATGATTAGTGAGGATGTACACTGTCACATCCTACATGCTGCAGTGGTGGGGGGCATTATGTCTTCTTATTGTATTTATGTCACAGTGACCAGATCAATAATTCGCGGGCAGACACCTGAAACATCTGCATTGGAATGCAGCAAACAATAACAGGAAAGATGCTTTGTGGCTTTTCCCATTCAAAGCAATGGAAATAATTAAAGATGCAAACACAAAAAACTGTAAATGCATTCCATGAACAATGATCAGTTTGAGAACCAGAGTATGAAAGGCCTGAAACGCTCTTGACTGCCACTGCTTTGGTTTGTAGAGCTGAATATGAAGCGATTGATGCTGCCTGAGGGGAGGATAAGCTTTTGAGGAAGGGTTTTGTTGCTCATCTTGGCTAGTATTTATAAGCTGCAGCAGGGAAGTACTTATAAGCTGAGGGAGAGGAGCGCAAAGACAAGCGAAGAAGAGGATTTATTTAGTAGGTAAACGTATGATCCCAACTTCCTCTTGGTGTTTATTTATTCATAAATTCATTTATTGGTGCTATTTACCTGAATTATGATGGTGTAGACTTGAGAGTCAATCTCTCTTACCATGGGATGACCTTCTGACCCTTAGACTTAGTCAGAAGTGATCTGTATCTAGTAGATATTGCACAATCGTGGCTCTTTTTCTGTGAAATCATCCTTTTAATACTATATCTGGGGCTCCATTTGTCCATCTCATGATATCGTCATCGTAAATACTGCCTTTCATATCTCACTTGGCTACACGTTACATCCTGCACCCTTGAAACTCGTGTAACCTTTCAACTATCCTTTATGGCTTATAGATGTCATGCTGTTCTTTACTGTAGAAAAGACCTGAGTCATCAAAAGCTGTTTTATTGTGAATGAGATAGCCTATTGAATATTTTAAATCTAATTCAGTTCATATATTAATGCACATTTATAATACCCAGCTATTTTATTACTTTTTTCTTTTTACTACTTAACCAAACTTTTGAACTTCTTACCACAACCCGCTCCTTTAAATGGAAGCACCATCAGCTCACTTTCCTAACGAGTCGACAGGATTCTTCTGTTGAAAAATAAAGAAAAACGTTTTTGAGAATTCATGCTGGACCTTGTGATATTGATCTTGCACTACTATTCAGGGTCTTGAGACGCTGACCTTGGAATATTGTGTGGATTTTAAAATATTGATATTTAGCTATTGCCTCAAGATTTTGTGATATTGATCTTGGAATATTGTGTGAAATCACACACGTATTAAAGCCACATTCCTGATCTTTGCAGATACATGCTCTCTGTCGCCCTCTCAAGGCTTGCTGCATAACGTCACTGTCGTAAAATCAAACTTTAAAAAATCAAACATTCCTAATGTCAGGCAAAACAATGAAAACAAACTTTTCCACCTCCACACATTGAAAATAAATAAATAGCTTTATCAGGACTGTATAACAACTTTATGCCCGACCAAGCACAATGACGCCGGTGAAATCATTTATTACTTACCTATCCATTAGCAGCATGGCTAGGTCAGAGTCCGTAGCACATGCCGTTCTTTCTAAAAGAGCTCTCCAGCGAGGAAAGGCTGGCCCAATATTAACTCTGGTCTTTGCTCTTACTCTATCACGTTCTCTTTTTCTTTTCCTAGATTCCTCTGATACAGGATTTCTAGCTTTCTTTTGTGGATCTGCCACTGCTAAACCATGGATCTACTGTTACACTATTATGGCAAGCCAAAGGTATAAAAAAAAGCACACGTTCAAAACTCGCGTTATGTCATAACATATGACATAACGTTTGCTTTTAGAACATGTGGTTTTTGCCCCCTTTGGCGTCAAAACACGCGTTCAAGACTCGCATTTTCGCGGATAGAACGCGCATTTTTTTTATCCTTTTGGTTTGCCATCTTCTGCCGTAAAGCAACACGCAGCCAATACTTCCTGCGGCGGGCCACCTCTCAAAAACTTGTTGCGGAGGAAAAAGTTGCGGAGTGTTACTTTAATGTGTTATTGATTTATTAGAGTATTGTTTTACTCCTAAGTTTCTCTTTTCTCCTTTTTTGATCTAATTAAACATTCAGTGCGTTTACAGCGCACCGGTAAAACAAACTACTCTTAAATATTGTTTTTTCGTGTTCTTGATAACACACGGAGTAGTAAAGTTTCTTATTTACCTGACAGTTTAGATGCTCATCTGGGCCTTTTCTCAATATGCGTACTTGTCTGTACTTGTGTACTCACGTCCTCATGAAACGTCATCATCGTTGGCCCAAGTACTATTCCAATTCTAAGTACGTATCATAGCAAGTTTGCTCAAAGTTCCCGGATGTGTTCTTGCTCCGCCCATTGTATCGATGATGCACTGATGCATCCTTCTGTGGACTTCGGACATCAAATTATCCCATAATGCATTGCACCGCTAACCGTTATACTCCGAACGGCAGAGGAGAAAGCTCTTAACTGTAATCATACCTGCAAACTTGTCGCTTTTTGGCGAAAATCACTGTTTTTGAAGCCAAAAATAGCCTTCATGTGAATCGTACAGATCTGAAGAGTTTTTGTTTTGAGGGGAGGGGGGTTCACCTGTCTGGTTTCAGCAGTCACTATATGAGAATCAATCAGGGGAGGAGGGGATTCAGCTTGTTCACAAACGATCTTTGTTTTAGCGTGTCAGTCACGTGTCGTCATTTGACCAATCACAGTCGCGGAAAAAGACGCTTTGGCAGCGCCGCTCTCACACGGTGCTCACACACTGAGTAATGACCACCATTGTTTCACTTTCAACATCTTCGCAGCGGCATTGAGCTTAAAGTTTGTCAAATGAAACAAATTCACCACTAAATAACACTGTTTTCTGTCGAGGACTTTAGCAGATTTACCTCATTTCAGCCTTTAGAGAGTTTTCCCCGAGGCTCGTGTTTTTTTTTTTTTTTTTTTTGGAAGTCGAGTTCAGAGTTGAACATAACCACCGCCAGTATTTAACCCCGTTAAAACCTATTATTAACATAAATACTTTTTTTCTGGTGAGAAATGCCACCAGCATGCTACAGCCTGACTCAGTTATTGATCTGGGCACCAGAGGATTTAAGGAAGCTGGAGTACAAACACGAGATGAGATAATTTCATAATACTGTAACATTTCTGCAGCACTAAAGCAGATTTGTAACATTTTGCCCTTAGCAGTGGTTTATTAAAGTATTCAAGCAAACAGCTGAGATAAAGCTGCATTTCCCTGCAGCTTCAACTCTTTCTCAACATTTAAACAGAACCAACTTATCAGAGAATCAGAATCAAAAAGGTTTTATTGCCATATTTTATTTTATTTATTCTTTATTCTTTATTTAACCAGGAAGGTCCCATTGCGTCAGGTCATTTTTTTAACCATGAAGCAACGGAGTACGCTTCTGTTCCAAATGCCAGTACACAAGAACGTACTACCGTCCTTGAGTATTGAGAAACGGCCCCAGTGTTTTGGATTGGGGTCATTAGCTGCCTGCGGAGGTGCCTAACTTTAAATCGGCTCTTGTAAGAGGCCAATGCCGATGATGAAAAAATGCTAAAAATCGGCCGATTATTCGGCCAACCGATAAACCAGTCGACCTCTAATCTGAGCTGAGCTGACTGCGGTGAAACCCAATAGCCAGTGCAATATTGATCATGGTTGTAATCTAACCTTAGTGTTCAGGAGCAACCTCCAGAGGTGCACCTATCCCTGTAGGCATGCATCATTTCTGCACCTTTTAATGAAAAGTTAGATGAGCTACAAAAACTTCCAGAAACTTTATTTGAGATCGGAAGTTTGGCTTCTTCTTGTATCCAAGTGGTAGATTGTAGCTCTGGAGCTAACACCGGTCAGCCTAGTGGAGTTGTAGAAATAGAGAGTGAGCCTCCACAAGAGCCGAACGGGAGAGCACTGTTAAAAATAGATGTTATCAATCAGAGGAAATGTCCTTCATTTGGCACGCGTCAGTCCTGGAGGGAGAAATGCATATTCAATCTTGAACAATGAGTGTCAGTCACTCTGCTTTCATCAGACACATGACAGCTGTGCGCAGTGGCTGGTTACACACTCAGAGAATTGTAGCTGCAAGGAAATGGTTGGGGAAAGTGAAAAGCCAATCTGTGCAAGAGCAAACTAAATAAGCAATAAACCATTAGCACCCCAAGAGGAAGATTGATGGACGTGTTGTTTAGACCAGTCAGAGACAACTGACTTGCTGCACTTGTACCACTACACATTTCCAGAATGATGTCTGATTTGCAAATTTGTTTGACCTGCAACATGCAAGACAATTATGAAGGAGATCTTGTGTTTCTCTTGTCGCCGCTGGACGTCCCTCGACTGATCCTCACAACTGTAAGGGCGCCAGTATGTTGAAACAAGGATGCAGCTGCTCCCAGTTGGATCACAATGTTCCGCCAGCAGTGGAAGAATGTTTAGTGTCTCTCTTCAGTTTCAGCTTTCACCAAGTCACGTTGTGTAAACTTTTGCACCGGCTTTCCCGAGCACTAATAAGGCCTCGGTGGGAGCTGTGGATGGAAGGCAGGGCTAAAAAAAATACATTTGTTTGCAGAGACGTATGAATTCATTTTTCTACTTTTCAGCAGGTAGGACAGGAGGAAGGAGGGATTTTGTTTGTAGGTGTGATTGCATCAGCCAGACCTACCATGACTCAAGCTTTTGTATTTGCTGTTGGCAAACTTGATTTGGGCAACAGATCCTCTTTAGCGAGAGAGATGCTGGTGGATTTCTCAAAGTTGGGATCAGTAGAAGTTTTGGAATCGTTTTCTCTGAATCATATTTAAGCTATAATCTGTCATACTTGGCAGCATTTGAAAGGGACATTTCACAATGTCTGAAAACGTTCAAAAGGGTCGTTAACTTCCTCATGTGAGTCACAGGGCCTTGCTACTGTGTTTACAGATTCTTTTCAGGTTTCTGGATTCATTTTTGGCCAAATTGTGATTTAAATGAGGGTAAAACATATGATTTGTACATTTGTGTAGCACTTTTCTAAGTCAGGGACTCCAAAGTGCTTTACAGTACAAAAACACTCACACAATTACATACTGAATGTGATGAGCTATATTGTAGCCACAGCTAACCTGTGGAACACTGACAGAAGCAAGGCTGCCGCACTATCGGTACCACCGGTCCGTTCGACCACCACCACCAGGCAAGGAGGGTGACGTGCCTTGCCCTAGGGCACAATGAATGACACAGAAGCCGCTTACACATCTGGGCCAGTACGGTTGGGGCTCGTCCGCATCAGTTCGGGCTAGAACGGGTGGCTTTTGTTCACATGTGTAAGTTGGACTTTACACAGACTTCTGAGGAATGCGGAAATCCCTGAGCATGTGGGCGGCACAAAAGACACGCAGAAAAGTCTGTGGTGTCCTGCTTAATAAGATAAACAAAGGCGGGTGTGAGCTGTGTTGCTTTTGGAGACTCTGAACCACGTTATTTTATTTATTTGCTCCCTGTTCTCTCTCACCGCTGAGAACAGTCACCTCAGAACGGTAAACGCACATATGACCCAGATGTGAAACCAAATTCCGGTCTCATACTGATCCATACTGACCCAGATGTGTAAGCGCCAAGCCTGAGCTTTGTTTTGAAGCAGTAAGCAACTGATTACAAGGCGAGCTTCTAACCCCTGAGCCACCGTCGCCCGTCACCATCGGGCAAATCGACAACAAAACAATGTAGTCACTGAAAACACTGTGGCTAGAAAAATGTTATGACTGTCGAAATCTGTTTAGAATAATTCATATATGCCAGATGACCCAGCTACATACAAAAACCTTTTGCAAGATACCAATTGAGTGATTCAAAGAGTAAATTTGCTTCCTGAATTTTGTTTCTCTAACAGTTGCAGATCATTTGGATATTATGTTTTAAAAAATACCCTCTTGTGGTAACGTGGTAGGGATATTCTTATTTCCATATACTCTTTTCTTAATTGTCCTGTGGTGGAAAGCAGGGTTCAAATTTAAGACCAAGCGCAAGTGGACGCACTGACGGGAAGAACTGGTCATGGAGAACCACAGAGGGAACGTCTACTGTGGCCTGTAATTGTCAGTTTCATTACACTAACAACCAGTGATATAAGCAGTTCATGAAAGTCAAGGCTGAATGCAGTGAATCTGATTAGTGTCTCCAGTCAAGCAGAAATGCTTTGGTGTAATGACAGGATTGTTTCGCTACAACAAACTCCTCCTGAACAAGCAAAAGTAAACCATGCCTACAGTCGCTCATACAAAAAAAAATGTCCACACGGTAACTGTTACATAATCGATGCATTAAATACTAAAGACTTAAAAACAGGTCACATCAAGTGGAAGGAGCATCCAAGTGGAAGCTAATGTGCTGAGCAGATGCAAACAATGCCAGACGTAGAGTCGGAGTAGAAGAGACGGAGGTGAAGTCATGCATACGCACGACTACGAACCCGAAGCAGAAAACACAATCTGACGGGGACACGGAGTTCTGTCAATATGGCTTATGATGAATGCAGACGGCGATAGGGGACGCACAAAAAGGCAAGAACGAATAAAGAAAGAAATGATGGAAGGAAATGAGAAGACCGTAATGGTGAATTTCACAAGGTGCCAGAGTTTGTTCTGTAAACGGCTCCTGAATTTAAGTATTTTTAACATTTTCAACCAACCCAAACAATTACGATTAAATTGGGAAATCCATTGGAAATGTACTTTTCTCCTCTAGTCCCAGTGGGTTTGGGTTTAAATGTCAAGCTCTAACAAAATTCCATAAAGATGAGAAAGAGGAAATGGAGTTAAAAGGAAGCGAGGGAGCAGATTAAAGCAGGAGTGAGTGAAGTTGGGAGGAAGAATGGTAGAACGCTGAAAAAGATGCATTTAGGAAGAGGCAAAATCATCTGTCTCAAGCTGTCAATTATTAATTTCATCGTCTTCTTGGTGGTCGTCCCCGCCCTCAACAAACTTCAATCACGGCATGCAGGTTAGGTCACTTTTTATGATTGTTTTGGAGTGTGGGACATTTATAGCTTATGACACAAAATATGCAGAATATGTGGGATTTATAGGTCTAGAGGTGCCAGATGCTTTCTCAAATGTCTAAACTAAAGTCAGACTTAAACTAAATAGGTAAATATGAAAAGGTAAAAATGTCTCGTATGTGCGTTTGCAGATTTAAGGTCTCTGTTGAAGATTTTGCAGCAGAGAGGAACGAATCTGTGGGAACTGTATGTAACTATTGTTTATTGAACTTTTGCTCTGTGTTACTCAAGTTGGGCTCTTGGGAAAACAGTGTTCATCCCCCCTCTCCTTTTCCACCTCCACCATCTTTCTTTTGATTGCTTCTTCACCAGTTTCTCCTCTTTTCCCTCTGTCTGACTCTAGAACTGTTTTTCTCCTCTCTCTGTCCGTACATGCTCGAGCCGCGTGCTTTGCTCTTTTCCTTGTTTTCAGTTCTTCTCCTCCACAGCTGGTCTCTTCTGCCAAAGCTTGCCTCTCCATCTTTGTTGCCCCTCCTCTATGATTCAAGCCTCAGAGAGCGTGCTTTGAATTGTGGCAGGGCGGCGCTACATTTGCCCTGAGCCAGGGTATAATGGGAGTTAACCACTGGCCGTAAATTTGGCCGCAGAAGATGTGAGAGAGGTATGAAATGTTCAGCGGTGGGGCGTGCTGCTTATTGTGTTGGAAATGTAACTTATTGCACAAGAGACCGCCGAGCCCCCTGTTCTCGTCAATCCTCGCTTTTATTGGGAGATTGCAATAGAAGATCACAGCAATTTTTCCTCACTGTCTCCCTCTGAGACCGGTGTTCCCTAACCGCCTTCTTCAGCCTCACACACAATCTCTCTCTGTCTGTTCTCACCGCAGTGCCATTCCAGATTGTTTTTCTTTTACTTTCCTGCCAACTCGTTCACTTGATCTGGGGTTAAATGTCAGGTGTGATTTTTTGATATCTGATCACAAAATTCCCACGTTGGTTCGCCAGGCTGTGTAACAATGCTTGACCTACAGTAGTGTGACTGTTAAAAATTGCATTATGTCTACAGTCGGCACCAAAAAAGGTATTCTTTCATTCTCAAGAGAGCTTTCAAAAGGTTTTGAAGCATTTGCAGTTGCAGAACCTTAATCTCGTGCTCTTGGAACTTTGAAAATGTTAGAAAAAAAATGCAAAGTGCCGCCACACTTGGTAGTAATATTACCGCAACGCTGGACTTGTGAAAGCATATTACGCCTTGGCACTACAGAGGGTGGTGTCATGATCACTTGGGGAGTTACTGCCGAGCTCCTGCCGCCAACTATATTGAAAATGAAAGTAAACGTGTGCATACGTTTTGCTTTTGAAAGCAGATTCAGCTGAGATGGTGAGCTGGAGCGTTGCAGAGCTCCAGGAACTTTTCTCCATTAGAGCTGGAGCTCAGATCACCATAGGCTGCACGGGGACTGTGAAGGACAGACACCTTTAGGAGCGGCTTGTCAAAAAAAACGTAACGAGCACGGCTTCGATTGCAATAAAAAGCAAGTTATGTTCAAGATAAACGGAGTTCTGTGGCAACACAGTGACCGCCCCCACACCCCCTTTATAACGCCATCGTGTAATCTTTTGTAAAAAGGACACGATTGCGCTACATTACCACCACGATCTGACCACTTATAAACGACCAAGGGTTCCCAAATGCCGCCTCAGCTTTGAGGCAAATTGGCGGCGTTGTTTTCTAAAAGAGGCTAATGTTGCGACTCGTTGAAGACAAAAGAAAAGAGCGCAACAAAAAATGAAGATAAATTGCGAGTGAATTAAAACACTTTGTGGTTAAATTGCAACAAGAATATATGCAAATATGTCACAATTGTCTGAATTTATGTGCGATTTTGACGTAATTGCCTTCTATCATTCCGACAAAAAAATTTGCATAGTTTCTCGCAATTTTATGTCTCCAATAGTAACAGCCCAGTGAGATGTAGGCTTGAGAGACACTGCTTCTAAACTGCCTGAAAGACCTCATTTGTAGTCCAGTCCCTTCTTCGATAGCATTACCATGAAACAACCTTGCATTATGTCTGCCCTGCGTCAACGTTAGCACACCTCAAAAACCAAGAGCATCTATCCGTCTCACCATATGCCTTTTTCAAGCAATCAGGGCCGATTAAACCTCTTGGAGTGGCCCTAAAGAGACCAAAGCCAAAACTGGTGAGCTACTAAAGTAAACGACATTTTAAATGTTGCAATCACTGCTCGAATAAAGATTTAAACTTTTAAATGAGCTACATCTGGGGCTGTTTTACCGAACACTGTTTAGAACACATTTTTCTGTCTTTTTTACAGCAGTTTTTTTCATTCTCACCATGGATTGCGGACAAATTAGAGAAATCGCAATCACAGTGTTAGCCTGACCACTTTTAAGTCTTGCTTTAAAGGTCTGATTGTAATCTGAGCAAATCCATATTCAGTGGATTCAGTGAATCACATTACATTGTGCATATTGCAAGGATAAAATCACACACTTATGGCAGGGTAACAGTAGCTCCTCTCATTTCCCCCATCCTCCTCCTTCTCCTTTCTCTCTGATTCTGTTCTATTATCTTCCTCTCGCACTCTTTTTATCTCTTGTGTTTCCAGCTACTCATTAGACCACTTTAAAGTGACCGAATGAAGGTTGGCACCCTCTGTACGGGGTGACTGCAGGCCCATTCACCCTCCCTCACTGACCCCGTCTCTTTAGCCTGTCCCTGGCACCCCGGGCTGCAAAAGGTCAGTCGTCATTGGGACTCATTATGTGGAACAGAAACTGGAACGGACAGTGAATGCGCGTGGGTCCCGGCAGCAATTTAGCTCAAGGTAGAGGGGTAGCGCCGACCCTGAGTTTATGCTTTTTGCTCACACATAATGACGGTCAAGGTTCTTTGCAAACGAACATGCAGGCTCACACGCAGGACTTTGCCTCCTAACATGAAATAAATGATCAATTTCAAATTTCTCTGCAACCCACACATCACCACGTAAACACTGACACTCAAGGTCCTTTCTCTTGCTGCAGGCATGATACATGCGGCCGCTGGAGTGTTATTGACTCCTGCTCTTTAACTTTCTCTCTCCAACACAAACGCACGCTCCGTTGCAGAGCCAGTTCATCACCTTCGCTGACATGAAGAATTTACAATGCTGCCCTTGACCGTGTCTTAGCCCAGAGATCCACCTTCGCTTGTCAAAGGACAGATTGGGTTGGCAGGTGGGGCCGCCACCCAGGTCCACGGTTTTTTATTTGAACATAAAACTGTAGTAAAACAAGAGTGATAGGTGCATTTTGCTACTAATTATGTCCCCTGTTGCAATTAAAGACTTGTTTGCATAAACAAGCCACGCTGCACCTCCACCATTTGGTCAGCGAGGTGGGTACCTAATCTTTGTGTCACCCTGTGAGTGTGTGCGTGTGGATCTGGATGTGTGTGTGTCCTGCTGTCAGCAAATTCTCCACAGAGATAACCTTGAAGGAAAAGCTGAATGCTTGGCTGTGATACTGAATTCAAAGCTGAATTGGGCCTAGGTGGTGCCATGGCGAGAACTTCTCAGATCCAGGTCTTTAGCTACATCTGGAGCTTTATACCAGAATCTTGACGATGTGATCTCCACTGCTTTCTTTGTAAAAATATTAAAGATTGTCACTTTGTGCATACCTCTAAACAAGTAGTGCTGGGTGTTGTGGCCAATTTCCTAAATCGATTCGATTTCGATTCATAAGGCTCTGAATCGATTAATCACGATTTGATTCAATTCAGTCTGGTCTTAAATAATTAAAATGGCTCAAATGTGTTCCAAAATACAAATATCATACATAGGATCATATAGCATTGTTGTTACTTCATGTTTCTCTTGATATGTGCATTTAGCGTCTTTTTACATTCTTTTAGCGGCTTATTGTTGGAATTGGGTGTTGCTGAGGTAGAAAACAACGTTTCTATCGTTTAGACGAGCTTCTTCCCGTTAAGTACATGTGCAGTTTGTATATATTGGTACACATTAAGCATGTTTTTGGAACATATTTATACCCGTAAGTGCCTGCAGATCTGGTCCCGGGTCAGTCTGGTTCAAGGGGAAAAATCGATCTTAGGCCTATAATGAATTGATTTTGCAAAATTTAAATAAAACTGATCCAAAATCAATTTAATAAATGTTTTACCCAGCCCTAAGAACAAGTGATTTATTTTTTGGTATAACATTTAGATGAGATCATTGCTTGATTCAAAAGGCGCTCACATTTGCAGATTCATGATTTTACAATATTGGCTGATTATTAGCATTTAGGATCAGTGTAAATGACACGATTGCTCTTTGTTTCCACCCATCATGAACTTTTGAAGACAGAGTATTTTTGCTTGACCCCTAGGCAACATTAAAACGGCCAATAATAACTCAATAGCAGATAAGTTTGTTCCAAATTCCTTCCTAAAAGCAGCTTTTACTTGATTCTGAGCTTTTATAAAATTCAAAAAGCAAAGGGTTCTTTTTTGTAAAGACCTTCTGGTCACATCCTCTTCTCGATACTGTTATGGTAGCCAGTCTAGGTCTTGGACCTTCTCAGGCCCTGTCCACACGTAGCCAGGTATCTCCCAAAACAAAGACATTTTCTACGATTCGGCCTGTCATCCACACGAAAACGCAGATTTACGCAACAAAAACTAATCTTTTTAAAAACTCTGGCCAAAGTGAAGATTTGCGTTTTCTCCATTTTTAGCATTTCTGTGTGGACAGAAATAACCGCAATTTTAGGTTTCACAACGTCACTGTTGGCGACAAAAATGCTGACGGCCCATGTGCGACCTGTGTTTACACTACAACATGGATGCCCTCAGAGCTGTGCTCGCGTTATCAATCATCCTAGCGCTTTTTGACACTTGTTGACTTTATACTCCAAAACTACATTTAAGAGCAATTCTACCTCATCGGTCCACACAAGCGAGCTAGGTGCCATGTTTCATGTTTTGTTGAATTTGAGCAGGAAGACAGAATAGATAGAATTTGGGGAACTACTGCCTCCTACAGGTCTGGCATGCCTTAACAATACACTTATGCAGTTACGTGTTTTCTAAAAACAAGGTGATGTGGACGCTATTTTTTGGGAGGGCAGATATTTGTGTTTAAAAACCGCGGCTACATTTGGACAGGGCTTTAGATCCCTGTTGTGACTGATTTTGTCAAAGACTCATTTAAACAGGTCAGATAGTTTAAACTCATATTGTATAAAGCAGACACATGTAACGTAAAATAATAAAATGACTCTGGAAATGAAAACCAGGAGCATTTTCTTAGAAATTCAAGACATTTGCCTCACAATAAACTCTCACTGAGGATGTGACCACACTGTATATTGCACTGGTTGTGGCTCTCTTTTTATACGTGTTTATTAAAATTCATTGCGTTTATTTGGCCGTCATGCCCTTTAGTCTCCCAGCTTTCCATCAATCTATTTTCTTCACTTTCCCCTCGCTTGTCCTCACGCCCGGCTCTCTCTCTCTGCCTTTTAGCTTAAGTTAATGGACTACTGCACATTCGGCTTAGAAATGTTGTGAAGTAAACAGCAGCTCATGAAATATTTACCACTCTGTAAGTGTGTGTGTGTAAGCAGTCAGCTGTGCCGTGCAGTGTGACTCCCACACATCTTCTCTCTGGCAACACACTAGCATATAACGCACCAGGGGCACCCCAACAAGCTTAGGGTGTCTTTGCATCTTGGCACCTAGCCATCGAAATAGCGAAAGGGAATGCTGGGAGTGGTGGCGTTCTGCTGCTGAGCGACTCAGATGTTTGCCGGGTTACGCATTAATGGAAATACAATCAGTCGCACTCAAACTTAAATGATCCTGTTTTTGTTGCAAATAGAAGAAGTCAGGTGGGGTAAAAAGCATCCAACAGAATTATGTCCTGTAGCACTTTGCACCGTATTTGCACATGAGATGTTTTTGATCATTTCAGTATAACCTATGCAATGTAATAGAAACACATTCCTGTGTGTCTAAAATGATTGTGACCATGCCTTAAGCTTAAATGCTATAAAGAATAGAAAGTTGCTGAACTGAAGCTTTAAACTAGCTGGGAAACTAAGCAGAAAAGCTTCTCAGCAGCCAGTAGGAAGCTGTTAGAAATGAGTTTAGCTTTATGGCTACGAAGAGGTCTGTTTCTCCAAAGTGGCATGGTCAGCAAAGACCATTTCTAGGTACATTACTGTTAATAAGTGTTTTTATGTTGTTTCTCTGTAGTCCAAACACACCACAGACTGATAAGAGCAATCAGATACTAGTATACTAGCTCCGGTGGGACGATCTAAATTCTTTGAAATGTTTCGGCACCATCCGCCTGAACACGTCTGCTGGTCATTCACAGGTCCCGTTTTTTTAATCTATCACGTAGATATTTCAGCTTCACACATATATGAATGTGTAAACAGCTTTTCCACATTCTTTTTTTCAATCCTATCACCTTTCTTTCAGGCCTGGTTCTCAGTCAGATCTCAGTCCTGTTCTCTAAGTACCATCATACCTCCATTCTACCACTTTACATACTGTGAGATACATCTAATCTATCTACGTAGTCCCTCAGGGTTTCCCCAAGCAACACTTATATATATATAAAATAATCTGCTGTAACATAGATGAAAGGTGGTAGTACAGACACATATACACTCACTGGGCACTTTATTAAGTACACCTGTCCAACTGCTCGTTGACGCAAATGACTAATCGGCCAATCACATGGAGGCAACTCAATGCATTTAGGCATGTTGACATGGTCAAGACGATCCGCTGAAGTTCAAACCGAGCTTCAGAACGGGGAAGAAAGGTGATTTAAGTGACTTTGAACGTGGCATGGTTGTTGGTGCCAGACGGGCTGGTCTGAGTATTTCAGAAGCTGCTGATCTTCTGGGATTGTCACGCACAACCATCTCTAGGGTTTACAGAGAATGGTCCAAAAAAGGGAAAACATCCAATGAGTGGCAGTTCTGTGGGTGAAAACGCCTTGTTGATGCCAGAGGTCAGAGGAGAATGGCCAGACTGGTTGGAGCTGATAGAAAGGTTACTGGTTACAACCAAGGTATGCAGAAGAGCATCTCTTAACACACAACACGTGGAACCTTGAGGCAGATGGGCTACAGCAGCAGAAGACCACACCTGTCAGCTAAGAACAGGAAACTGAGGCTACAATTGACACAGGCTCACCAAAACTGGACAATAGAAGATTGGAAAAATGTTGCCTGGTCTGATGAGTATCGATTTCTGCTGCAACATTCAGATGGTAGGGTCAGAATTTGGCGTCAACAACATGAAAGCATGGATCCATCCTGCCTTGCATCAACGGTTCAGGCTGCTGGTGGTGGTGTAATGGTGTGGGGGACATTTTCTTGGCACAGTTTGGGCCCCTTAGTACTAATTGATCATCGTTGCAACACCACAGCCTACCTGAGTATTGTTGCTGACCACGTCCATCCCTTTATGACCACAGTGGACTAGGGGTGGGTGCATTTCATCGATGTGGCGATGCATCGCAAAGCTTCACGTGAGGATTCAGAATCGATTAATGAACGTCGATGCTTAAAAAAATAAATAACGTGAAAGCTTTGTTGCAAAGCCGGTACTGAAAAGAAAATACACGTAACCGGAGCCTTAACAAATGTAAGTTATTTGTTTTTGTGTAAGGAAGATGCTTTTTACTGGCGCACAATGTGGTAATCTAGGTGCTGTGGAGGAAAATAGAGGAACCAGCAGAAACGGTCCAAAGTTTGGGATCAAACGCGCAGCTACGGGCAGATTGGCTAATGCTAACTAAGCTAGCGGATAGCAGACTCACGCCGTGGGTTCCAAAAAAACACGATGATCTTGGAACTAAGAATGACTAAACTCTACAAGCGGAAGAAAAGTCCCACCATCCTGTTTATTCGTAGCTGTCTGCAGCGCTATGGAGCAGAGCCACAGCAGCTACCGGGACTCACGTTGTTGTTGCTTCGAGATTGCGCAACACACCGCTCCAGGCCTATGGCAAGTCGTAATACTATTTAATTCACAAACACTTCTATCTGTGAACGTAATTTAAACTGGATTATTGCCAACCCGTACATTATAGACATGCCACCATTACATTGTTACCAGTAGAAATGAAATGTTATTCAATATCTCCAAAGCTGTAAGACAGTTGAGGTGATAACATGTTGTTTTGAATGTTATTGAACTGTTTTCTAATAATGTTCTGCTGTTAAATAAAGTAAAGGAAGGAGAGAAAAAATGTTTCCCTAGCAGGTTTTAAATGTTTAAAGCTTTCCCTGATCGAAGTGAAGTTGGTCAAAGTGCAAATATTTACACAAGTCATGCAGTCATAAAATAAGATTTTGTCTTTGAAAAATAGTTAAATGTAAAAAAAAAAAAAAGTATTTAGTTACTGAGAGTAGTTTTAGAGGAACTGAGTTAATTGATAGGTTATTTATTTACAAATGTAGACAAACAAGAAGACAATCAATCTCGTATGAAAAAAAGCATTAAAAATGTTAATAATCGAAGAATCGTGGCACCAGTAATCGAATCGAACCAACAACCATTATAATCGAAGAATCGAAGCATTGAAGCTCCCATAATCGAAATCGAATCGAATCGTGAAGTACCCCTTTTGGAACACCCCTACAGTGGACCCATCTTCTGATGGCTACTTCCAGCAGGATATTGCTCCATGTCATAAAGCTGGAATCATCTCAGACTGGTTTCTTGAACATGACAATGAGTTCACTGTACTCAAATGGCCTCCACAGTCACCAGATCTCAGTCCAATAGAGAACCTTTGGGATGTGGTGGAACGGGAGATTCATCATGGGTGTGCAGCTGACAAATCTGCAGCAACTGCGTGATGCTATCATGTCAATATGGACCAAAATCTCTGAGGAATGTTTCCAGAACCTTGTTGAATCTATGACACGAAGGATCAAGGCAGTTCTGAAGGCAAAATGTAGTAAAGAAGTATGTAATGTTTAGTGTTGGTGATATAATGTGGTTCGATATATAAGCGATGCACCCTTCCCGTTGCCCTTAAACTTGAGTGGGTATGTTGGTGTAACAGAAGCCATCCTTTCCTGAGATGCATGCATAATTCAGTAGGGAACCTCATTGCAGTGCTTATTGTCTGGAGACCGGAGGCTGCTGATAGATGACCCCAACCACGGCCTTAGTCACGCTAAAAAAAAATCACCAACCCACAGCAGCTCTCTCCTGCTGACCCCTCGGGCTCCTTTAAGTCGCTGCTGCTCAGCGACATTTTTTGACACGAATACCACAACAGCCTTTACCATAACCGCACAGCGGGAGGCTGTTTGAAATGCAAGGTAACTGAGAAAGTTTGTGGAAAAGGACTACTTATTTCATCCATATGTAAAGCAGCAGGGTCGTGCATTCAAAGAAAGCCAGCCACATATTTCATCTTTTCCACAGGAGCTGAGATCTGACGTTTATGCGTCCACCTTTAAAGCAAGAAAAGAGGAACATGGCAGACAATAGGAAAATGAAAGAGATGGCCAGCTTCTCAAAAAAAAAACACTGTCAGCATGTTTCACACAACTTTAAAACGAATTCACCACTGTGCCGTTTTTTAATTTTATTTAACCGACATTATTATAATTTTCATTATTTATGTCTCCACTCGCCTCCATTTGACTGAAGAGCAGATGTGAGAAGTTTTAGAAAACGCTAAGATCTTCAGCGCTTTTCTCAGCTGTGGAACATTACACTGACAGATTCTCATCAGTGGAACAAATTGTAGTGGAGTATCATAGCAGAGCAGCGTTTTTTCTTTAATCAGGCCACGTTCTGCGGACACAGGACTCCTCGTTCGTTTAATTATAAAGCCCAGCTATCTGGAGCTATATATTGTGTTTCTCCTCTCCTGTGCCACTTGATCAAAGCCAAAGCTAAGCTGTAAGGCACAATGAAAAGGGATTATAAAGCCATGTTCGCTCGCTTGCCAAATATATTTACTGGATTTGATAATTGTCATAATATGCGGTTAGTGGAGATGGCTTTTTATTTCAGAACACAATCAGTCCACAAGCCTCTGGGTTTTGCTGTTTCGAAGGTGAGGATCTGTCTTTGAAAATTGATTTTTGGTGTGTTTTATTTGATTTCACCTAAACTCAGTATGGTGCATGTCTAGATCATTCCACTCAGCTTTGACGAAAGGAATTTTAACTTTAAAATGTGGTTTGCTGTGATTTATATCAGAGAAAATTCATTTTCAGTAGGTTTGTTTTTGATATGAACAAATGATTTTGAAGGCTGACCCCAAAACAGCGTTTAGGATCTAACACACCTTCCTATACAAACACTAACATTTTGTATGGCTTTGTTTCCGTGATTCATCTAAATTAATTGTATTTTTTAGGTCCTACATGAGAATAAATTATTTGCTAGCTTAAAAGGGACTCTTGAGTGATGCAATGGGTCAATGGCCCTTTTTATAATACACACCATGCCAGCAAATCAGCGTAATATTACTGCAACGGTATGTCTTATGAACGCGCCATGGGAGCATGATGTCGCAGGAATTTTACGGCATTCGTGCCGCCACGCTTGGTAGTAATATTGCCACAACGCTGGACTTGTGAACGCATATTGTGCCTTGGCGCAACAGAGGGTGGTGTCATGATCATGTGGGGAGTTACTGCTGGAAACTATATTGAAAATGAAAGTAAACACAGGCATAGGTTTGCTTTTTTAAACAGAATCACTTGAGATGGTAAACTGGAGCGATGCAGTGCTCCGGGAGCTTCTCTCCATTAGAGCTGGAGCTCAGATCACCTGACAGACACCTTTAGGAGCAGACTGTCAAAAAAACGTAACGAGCGCGGCTTAGATTGCAATAAAAAGCAAGTTATGTCCAAGATACACGGATGTCCATGACAGCGCAGAGACCACCCCCATACCCCCTTTATACCGCCATCACGTAATCGTTTATAAAAAGGACACGACTGCGCAACATTACTGCCACGGTCTGAGCTCTTATAAACCTTAGGCTCCCAGATACCCCCTCGACGTTGCAGCAAATTGGTGGCATTGTTTTATAAAAGAGGCTAATGATTGGTTCTTATTAAAGCACATATTTATTGGTCAAACAAGTTAAATAGTCCTCCAGCACATACACTGTTAAAACTGCGATTGCGTTGCTAAAGTAGAACCTACTGAATTATCACCACTGTCCTGGATGACTATGATGTGCTCACGCTTGAACGTGTGCACAAAGTAGACTCATGTTTTATGAGTCTTGACTCATATAAGTCCTTTCTTTGAACGTTGTTAGTGCCTTTTCAAACTCCTCGTTTAAAATTAAACGACCCACAATATACTAGCCTGGCAAGCCATCCTATATATGTGAATTATAAAGTCTGGCCACGACCTATAGAGACCTCAGTCGTGGGGCAGAATCTACGGTTGTCTTTTAAACTGTCTCCGCATGCTATTGGACAACAAACAACATGACGTACTCACTGCTACAAATGTCAGTCAGTGGAGCAGTCCGCCATAATCTGTCGAAAAAGATGCAAATACATTTGATAGAAAAAAGACGGTGAAACTGTAGGATTAGAAAAGCCTGACAAATCTACATCACACTGCGCTTGACATTCATGGACTCACCCATCTTGACTCGCGATTGGTTTGTTGTTTGTTTAGCGTCCAGGAAACGGCAAAGAACATCTTGAATAGTAGAAGCCAACTGTTAGCATTAGCAGCGCCACCACACAGCAGAACTCCTCCAGGCTTGTGTTATTTGTGGAGATAAAACATCAACGTTGCAGAGCGAACGGAGTCAGTGGTAGAGTCGTGCTGCTGTTAGCCAATCAGAGGAGAGATGTCAGAATATCAGGAAATAAGACTCCAAATCCTCGTCTGAAGCTACTTTTCCCTCCAGCTGACTTGTACTTCCTGAAACAGGTGCATCTGAGCTTTCATTCATTCCTACTAGAGACCACTGCACATATATTGATTAAACGAGTGAACCACATCTTTAATTGCTGCCTGATGGGACCAACCGTCTTTCTAAATCTCAGAGGGTCCTTATAACTGTCTAGTGAACCCCTCACACCCCCAGTGGACCATGACCTCTTTAGGATTTATTATACTGCAAGATCTGATGGTACTCAGAACGAACGTTGTGAATGATTCTGCTACGTCCACACCGTTTTGCTCTAAATATGTAATCAAACCGTGGTGGCCATATCTAATGGGGTTGACTTCTATGTTCCATGGCCTTGTGTGTATTGATTATACATTAATTTATACTTTGCTGTTACAATAAAGCACCTTGATAAAGTTAGGGGACTTGAATGCTTCAGTGCAAGTTAGAAAACTAAGTTTGTGTCGTGTTGCAACGGAACAAAAGACATTCCACACTTTTGCCCACAAAACCCCTTTTTTGCATTGTCTGTAAAATTTCAACCACTGCGTTAACCTTTAGAACAAAATCTCATCTCAAACCGGATTTGATCTTTGAGCAGGTTTCCAAGTTTCAGCTTTAGTCTGCTGCACTCGGTCCTCATTATGGTTCCTGAAACGCAGTGACAGGAGTTTACTCGGCTCGGCTTTTAGTGAAGTCCCAATCACGCATTAGCTAGCGGAGTGCTATCCCCTCGCACCTCTTATTTTCCATAATAAAACACAGCTCAGCACTTTGTTGTGCTGCATGCATAAAGAGGAGCTTCCTGCATGTCAGCCCGGGTTTGTTCCAACAACAGCACAGGCAAGGAAGGAATTTTTGTTTCCTTCCTTTAAAACAACGAAAGCGAATTTTTCACATCTCTTTATTTCAGCTGCTCCCTACTGGACGGTTTTCACCACCGACACCTGAGCCGGCTCTATAGTTTTGTATCACGGCACCGTTTACTGTCCTACATATCAGCCTGACTGCCAAGGTAAATACGAGCTGCTGTTAACCTATTTCTCTGCTGCCGGGCGAACCCCAGCAGCAACATCCTCCCCTGTTTTGAAAGCTCACAGACAGAAACACTGCAGCATGTCAATCATACCCATCCCAACTGGTGCCACTCACGTAAAGATGCTTGGCATTATTCTAGTGTGCTGTGATGATGGCACACACACACACACATCTGCCAGTCTTCATCCAATCACACGTTTGTTCTCGGTTGCATGGCGGGGCTTTGTTGGGGAGTTGACAGCGAAGGTTGCTTCCTACACCCGGCACACATCCATCACCATCTTTTTCGCTGCTTTGGGATGAAGGGAGCTGATGATCAGGGGATTCTCTTCCCCCCTCTTCTGCTCTGTTAGTTCACTGTATCACCTTGACAATGTTGCGTTCTGTCACAGAGCTTGCTAACGTAGCGGCGGGTATCTTGGAAAGAGGAAAGGTAAAGAGGTTTAGTAGAATTTTGTCGACTAAATTCACTTAGCGCCGCGCTTTAACCAAGATGGAGGTGTTGGAAGTGGGTTGTGGTTGGGGGGAGATGTGGTTGGGAGGGAATAAAAGATGTTTTTTTTTTATAGTGTAGCTGCTTTTGTGTTTGTACGTGTGGCTTTTTGCACGAGTACAAGAGCTTACTATGTAATGTGCAAACAGGCAGGATGCATCAAGTGGAACATCCGTGTCCCATCTCGACAGCACAGCTTAGGGACTGCACATCACTGTGTAAATGCAAATTGCAGTGTCATGCTGATCAATCCTGTAGGCTGCTGAGACAGGTTTCTGTCGAGACCAGTCAGCAGCATCTTGGCTCTTCTGTGCACCGTTTCTGTAGAGCACTGTCTGTCTCTTTGCTTTGTTTTTCTCTTCAGGAGAGTTGTTCTCTTAGAGCTGGCTCGCTTTGCTTATTGGTTTTATCTGCTGCTGTTTGACCAAGGAGCTTAAGAAGTATTTGCAAATCTCAAAATACTTTCTGAGCTCGTTTGCGTGTTGAAATCACTTAATAAGTCATCCTGACGCACTTTTCCTTTGTGGTGTTACAGGATGCAGCTTGACTAAAGAAGGACGCCTGCGGGGCTGGAGGGAAACGGCGCTGCACTCTTGGAGACGCCGGACAACACGGAGCTGGGTGGAGGGAGAAGACACCACTAAGGACGTCAAAATACAGTCTTCGGAAGGTGCTAGCCATGCTTTAGCATTAAAGACCGGCTGGTGGATCATTAGAGAAGCTCTCCTTGCTTTTTAATAGCGACCCCTCAGCCACCGACGCACACATTACCCTTTCGTCTGTCATTTATCATCTTTGCAAAGATGCCAGTGCCAAGATTAGTAGTTTGGCATTTTTGGTGACGGAGCACACAAGTGTGCGTGCGCAGCCAGGCAGGACGGAGGATTGGACAGGCACACCACAAGGCATTCTCGGTGGGTGTGGTTGAAGCATGCGGCCCTGGGCAGGTTCATGGCGTTGGATTACCCTGGTGCTGTTGGCCTGGGGCACACTCCTCTTCTACATCGGTGGTCATTTGGTGAGGGACAGCGAGCACCCAGAGCGGTCCAGCAGGGAGCTCTCCAAGATCCTGGCCAAGTTGGAGCGACTCAAGCAACAGAATGAAGATCTGCGGCGCATGGCCGAATCTCTCAGGTAGCGTGCCTCGTGTTTAAGATAACTTGGTTAAGTCTCAGCCAAGTTGTCCTTGTTAAATATTTATATCTCTTTTCCTACCATTCACCTCTCCATGTGCTTTATTTCCTTGTGTTGGTTTGGGACCCAAGTCCAAGAGTGTTTCTAAGTTCCTCAACCATTTTTTTACCTCCAGACCACACTGTCTGCTTCAGAGATGCAAAAAAAATCCACCTCTATGGTATTAGTCAGCCTTAAAGAGACAGTGTGTAGTTTCCTAGCGATAGGGGGCAGTACATACATTTCAGGGTAGTTTTACACCATATCACTGTGACTGTCGCTAGTTTAAAAAAACATTACGGTAAATCATCAAACTTTATTTCAGACAAAAAACTGTTGTCCATACTCTAATAAAACCCCAATAAAATAATAAATAAATACATAAAAAATAAAACAGAATAAAAGCATAAAAACTTGTACAACGGATAATACAACAATTATAACCACATTCCCATCACGCACCATATAAACAGTTGTTCCAATATTTAAAAAAACCAGAGGAATACCTTGTGTCACTGTATGCAATACTTGCCAAGGCTCTGACTAGAGTGTTGGCAGTCCTATCCAAACGGCACTTGAACTTATACATGTAGTTCCGCATTAGCGCATGAAAAGTGGGGACGTTAGCCGTCACAAACATTTGGCTTGCCGAGGTCCATCGTGGTAGCCTCAGGAGGATTCTAAATGAGTCCTGATACGCCACTTGTAGTTTTTTTATAGCTGCTTTACTATAATTACTCCACAATTGGGACGTATAGAAGGGAGTGCAAAAAGAACGAAAAAGGGCAACTTTAACGTTGTCTGTGCACATGCCAAAGTTATGTGCCAGAGTGTTAGCCTGCATGTACAGCTTACAGTACTGTCTTTTAATATCATCATCATCACTGAGATCACTCCTTAGAATGTGTCCCAAATATTTAACTTTTTCCACCACTTCCAGGACTTGGTTTGACAAATAAAAAGACAAATAAAAAGATGGAAAGCTCATCTTCCTATCCTCTTTTGTTGTTACCTGTGGAGCAGAAAGCTGCGACCTCAGCGTGACTCCTCAGACTTTGATAGTCTTCAGTTAATTCCATGGAGAGAATGCAATGCTGATGCCAGTTTTCTGGCGGGGTCGGTTCCAGATCTGCTTGGGGTCCTGCATCTGCTGATGACATCACACCACAGCAATACCACTCGGCCAAAATATATTGCATCTTTTTTTCGATTCTGTTCTTTCACATAGGTTTTGGACAGAGTTTAGCAGTTTTGTTATTAAATTCATGTTTCTTACTGTCTAAATGTTTTCGGACGTGGTAACGTAACTTCCGTAAGTCGTACATCCAGCCAATCATCTAGTGTGACGTCATCTGCAGGCGCAGGACCCCGAGCCAGCTCACGTACAAGGAAACATGGCGTCCAATATGGCGTCTCACAGAGACTTAAGCTTGGTTTATGCTTGACGCGTCCGCGAGGTCTGCGCAGCTCCACGTGGCCAAATTACGTAATTTTAGCAACCACGCCCTGCCCAAAGTTTCCACACTGCGCACCTAGGAAATTTTCTAACTACGCGGACGGTCTTGCGTGAAAAAACATGGCGGACTAGCAAGAGCTCGTAGTGGAGGAGGTTCGTAAATACAAACATCTCTATGATTCGGCTCATAAAGATCACCGCGATCAAAATATTGTTAATAATTTGTGGAGATGAATTGCTGTCACACTCGGAAAAGACGAGAAAGCAGTAAAAAAAATTTCAAACAACAGTGACTTCTACTTCTGCTATGATGTAGTGTAGGATGCATGCCGTAGAGCCCCATGCCGCCCCCTAAAGTCTGGGAGAATATTGCGGCAAGTTCCGACACGCGTTCCATCCGCGTGTCTCATTTCCGCGCAGAATGTACATGTATCAAGCATAAACCAACCTTTAGACCCGTGCTCTATGTATTTTATGGTTATATGTTACGAAGCCGCCAATATTTTTCAATGACTGGACATTTTCAACAACATTTTGGTGGATATTTCCAGAGCTTAATGGTAAAAACTACACACTGTCACTTTAATTTGGTTCATTTTCTTGTATTATTGTAAATGGCCCTTTTCATTTAGAAGTTACAAAACCTGGGACACGTATCACAAGCCTGATAAAAGCTGGATTTAAAAGGCTTGCTAGAGATCCTTTTAGAACATTTGCATCAATGCTGAACTGAAGTTTTGAAGGTCGTTCCTGAGCCAGTCTTGAGATAAAAAGCATAATTTCTTAGATGCATTTTTCTGTTTTAAGGTTGATCTGACCTGTAAATCTCAACCTGGTCAGTAAAAGTTTAATTCTGCAAAAGTTCACTCGTTTTTAACAAATCAGCCAGCGAGGCGATCAAAAGAACAACGCGGACGTTAGGACGCAACAGTGAGATTTCTGTGGCTCGTGGTTAAACACGGCTTAGTCAGATGACCCTTTCACAGTTTGAAAAGCCGATCAGTGGTGTGAGAGATGCTGAGTGTGACAGATGGATGGTGTGTCACACACCTCACCAGATTCTGTTATTTTTGAAGACAATAGCACATTGCGCGAGTCCATTAACCACACAGCATCTTTCACACATTTAGGCTATTTGTAACAGAGAGACAGATGGTTCTGCTCTTATCTCCACATGCTGACGGTGTTTCTCTTCACACTCAAACACTACGATGGCTGTGTGTGTGTGTGTGTGTGTGTGTGTGTGTGTGTGTGTGTGTGTGTGTGTGTGTGTGTGTGAGACTGTGCCTTTCAGGATGCAGTGGTTCATTTTAAAGGAGAGCTTCAGATGTTGGCATTGCTGCTCCTCTGATATTCTGATTCACTTTGATGCCGGGTCCTCATGAACACACACACACACACACACACACACACACACACACGCATGCATCGCTTCAGACAGCCACTCTGTGATTAAATCCCTTGCTTTTGTAATTATTCAGAATTGGCTCAAAAACAAAGGTGGAATTGACGGGATGGGGGAAAGCAGAAAAAAACAAGCGCAGCTTTCAGTCGATGTCCAGATGGGTCCTCGACACACAGCATGCTTGTTGCTTGTTATTGAGTTGGGTTGTTGATCTGAGACTGAGGCCTCCACAGTTGTTTATGGGGGCAGCGCCTTCTCAAGTCTCACTAAGCTGCAGCTAAAGATCCAGTAGGGTTCACCAAAAGGAGGCGATAGGCTGCTGGGGTTACGCTTTATGAGCCATCAGCAGCAGCTGGGGTTATTTTCTGTTTCTTTGTGCAGGTTTGTGTGTGAAATGGTCGGCTGTAGACCAAGGAGAGAGCTCTGGTGTCTCTCATCCTTACATTAAAGTCCTAATAAACATCAAGAGGCTGTTAGTGAGCTGTCATGCTGCTCTTCCTCCACCGTGTCACAGAGCCAACTTCCAGCCATCACAGAATGACTGACTAGGCGACAAGTCGCTAACTCGCTCCATTCACCAGCCTGTGCCGATTTGGATCGGGAACAAGAATCTCTGCGTGTCTTAACCAGAATCGGCTCTTTGAAAGCACCCTGCTGGCGTCGGATGAATAAGGGAGAATTCATCCAAAGTACCTAACTGTCACATTAGTGCATTTATTTCTTTATGAGTGGCCTTGGAGAGATTTAAACCCATAAAACAGACATTAAATCACATCATGTTGAGTTCTCGCACCGCCAAAACCTCTGATTTATAGATCAGAGTGGGGTTTAACTTGGTTATTGTCATTACGCCCCAGCAGATAGATGTGTTTTGCATTATCAGGCAGCGTGGTGCATTTGTTATACATCTGACAGGATGTTTGGTGGATTTGTTTATTTGCTCTACGGCGGTAAGTTTGCATAAGATGTCGATTCTGATGCTCACAGGATCGCTGACAGGATGAATTAAAAAGTTCCCGTGCACATGCATCACTCGCCGTTTTTTTTTATGAATTATTTTACAACAGAGTTGTCGTGTCTGGTTAATCAGCAACAGTTTGGATTCAGATTAGAATCACCTCGCCAGGTCGCTGACGCCGCCCGATGATTCAGGACATTCTTGAGTGATTTGAGCGACAGGCAGCATGCCAACCCACCAATCACCCGGCAGCATTAATGAGAGGTGAGCACGAGGTCGAGATGCTCGACGTGTCTGGCTCCGCCCTCTCCGCAGCTGTCAGTCACCTCGGGCACGAAGCCACCGCTCCCATGGAGACGGGTGGTGTGACACCAGAGGGAGCGAAGGGTAAAAGTGACAGCTGGGCTGAGCGATGAGGACCTGATCGATGCCCCGCTACCCCAACCCCTCCACCCCATGGCATGCCGACAGGGAGACGGAAAGAAGGAGGGAGGGGAAGATGCAGAGGAGGAGAGAATGGGAGCATGATGGATGGCGCGAGGACCGCACTAAGTAAAGAGCAGCAAGGAGGAGATGAAAAATGAGGACTGAGGGGATGAGAAGAGTTGCAGAGACCACAATCATTGCCCTAATCGGTTTTATTTGTTATTTCAGCTTACCTCAGGGCCAACAGACTTGTTTGCTGTTGTGCAGTAACGTCAGAAACTCGGCGCTAAAAGAGATTTATGTATTGCGTAGATTTGTTTCCGTTGATGCAGTGCTGTAAAGCCGTGTAATGCGTTCTGCGAGTAAAACGGATCCCGAGAAGCATTTGCACACACAGAAGCATGTGACTCAGATATATGGGACAGATAGAGAGGAGAGCAACTCTGACAAATTGTTTTTACATGCTTCAGTGGAATTGTCTTTTAATGGCACAGGCTATTGACCATTAGACCCCAATCACTCGCCTTCGTACGCGTCGCTCTTCTCAACACGCTTCCTGCTACAAAGCTGCTTCTTTGCAAAACCTCCTGAATAAGTTTGCCTAATTTGGGGTTCTTTGTTTTAAAGTCAAATGAGAATGTAAATGTGAAGTGTTTGTGTAGTTCTGTGTGATGAGGTCAAAGTCAGATCTACGTCTGCCCAGTAAGGATTTACCGGCACCTCATCCTGGCTCCCATCAACCAAACTGGTTATCAGGCTTAACGCATGAGGTTTGCTGCCACACACACACACCCTCACACACACAAGGCCCGTTGTTGGAGCCGTCTACGGTCGGGACATTTCTATCAAGTCAGGCTCAGAGCAGAACATGGGCGTCTGGAGTCAACCGTTCAGAATCACTTTTCTTGGAATTAAAGTTTGGATCTATGGACGTGACGCAGAAGCAGCAAAGGAATGAGGCAGAAAGTGATCTGACTCATCACTTCCAGCATAACAACATAAAAATAGGAGCTTTGGAGTTTTCAGAACAGACCTTTAGTTTCCTTCTGCTGCATTCCTGTCCATTATCAGCTTGACTTATTGGAGTCAAGTGGTTGGAAAGTGGACCGTGCAAGCTCGGTTTCTGACGCATCACATGTGTAATTATGCACAGATGCATGGCTTTAAAAGCAGGCATGTTGCCTCCTAATGTAAAAGCAAATCATGTCCATGGAGAAGCACTTTCATCTACACTGCAAAGAACGTCTCCATCCATATGCATGACGTTCCAGGTCAGCACATAAGTTTTCCTTTGAAGTCAGCTGGAATATTTTACATCTATTCTCACAAATGCGATGTGCATACGCTGTATTGTCATGCCGTTTCCCTCCTCCCTGTGAGTTCAAACTGCTTGGCGTGGCTCTGATCGGCCCGTGAACGCCGTGGTTGCCAGGTGCAGGGGCTGGAACCAGCAGTGCTGCATCTGGACCGCTAGTTTTACTGGGTCAAACCTCACGTTTGTGCTTCGAGCCCACAGGGGAGTTTTTCTTCTCATTTGCAGCATCTCCTAATATTTGCGTTTCACCTCCCTTATGCCAGAGTTTAACTCTTCCTGTATTGTTTTATTTAGATGTTGTTGAATCCGGCTGGTTCGGGTCCTCCGGAGGTGCCATCAGGGATCATTTGCCTGTTTTACCTTTTTGTGTCTATTGCTTTTCAAACTGCTTATTTTCTATCAACACCTCTTGTTCTGGATGCATTTTGCCCAACTCCAACTTCTCTAACAATTTGTATTCTAGATAACTTCTATACCGCATTCCCACTAATTAGTCTGAGCTGCTTTGGCCTATTTCTTCTGCCTCGTTCAAGGAGATATCAAGTTATTTATGTCACAGTTTTAGCAGCACTTAAACCCCCTGGGAAATGATGCAACCAGTCTTATTTTTTTGTACAGCGGTATAACTAGCACGTTACGGCGTGGGGCATGGTGAAAGCCTGCTGAATGTGGTCTGACAGCAGATAATAGAGCTCAGACGCAAAGACGGGTTTGGTTTCAAAGATCTGTGTCAGGAAGCTGTAACAGACTCCGCTCTGACTTTCTAAAGACAATAATTCTAAATTGTGACAATGTGTAGTTTTTATCATTAATATGTGGAAATCTCCATCGAAATGTTGAAAATGATTAAAATTATGTCCGGTCATTGAAAACTATTGGCGGCTTCGTAACATATAACCATAAAAATCGGGTCTAAAATAGAGGTCGTCCGATATTGATTTTTCTATTGCCGATACTGATGTCCAATATGTAGGAGACATGGTCAGCCTACGGCCAATATCTAGACGTTTTCTACCTAATTTTCAGGCTAAAATGTCACCAATAACATCAGTTGATGAATGAAATTTCTGAAGCTGAATCCGTTTTTGAATTTAACCAACTGTTAAATCTTAACTTTGTGCACTGCTCAGTGTTAAAGTCAGACACCTAAATAAAGTAAATTTAGAGAATTTATTATGCAGATGTTACTAGTGAACATAAAAATACATTTAAATGAAATTCTGCAACAGCAGCAGGCTGCCCGGAGATGTGCCTGACTTTAAATCGGCTTTACTAACGACAAATATCGGCCAATGCCGATGTATAAAAAACGGTAAATATTGGCCGACTGATATATCGGTCTACCCCTAGTCTAAAATACATAGGGGGTGGGTCTAAGTCTCTGGGGGACACCATATTAAACGCCATGTTTCCTTCTATGTGAGCCGTCTCGATGTCCTGCGCCTGCCGATGACATCACACTAGATGATTGGCTGAACGTACGACTTACGGAAGTTACGTTATCACGTTCGAAAACAGTTAGGTGGTAAGAAACATGAATTTAATAACAAAACTGCTAAACTCTTTCCAAAACCTATGTGAAAGAACAGAATCAAAAAGACATGCATTATATTTTGGCCGAGTGGTATTGCCGTAGTTTGACGTCATCGGCAGGCGCAGGACCCTGAGCAGATCCGGAACTACACCGCCAGAAAACTAGCATCAGCATTGCATTCTCTTGATGGAATTAACTGAATGACTATCAAAGTCTGAGGAGTCACGCCGAGGTCGCAGCTTTCTGCTCGACAGGTACTAGCGACAGTCACAGCGAAATGGTGTAAAACTACCCTGTACTGCCCCCTATTGCCAGGAAACTACACACTGTCACTTTAAGTAGTCATCCATCATTATTTACGTGGAGAATACATGAAATGATCTGCTCTTTATGTTGAAGGGTGGGGGGGTTGTGTCGAAGGGAAGTGTTGCAGCCTTAAGAGGCTCATCTTTATGCCTCACAGCGACTCATGTTCCCTGCTCAAGGAGCAAATTGAGTTTGCATGCCTTGATAACTCATTACGGTTAATGCACAAGGGCATTTGCACATACAATGTTCTAAATCGTCTTTTTTAAGTAACAGACTACATATCATGTCCTTGGCCATTTTTTTTCCTTCTGTTTTTTGACTGATAGAAACTTGCTGCTCCAAATATGTTAAAGTCCTCATTTGTGCTGCAGTTCTTCACGGTTCACATGCGTAGCGCTGTCAAAATGCTAATATACATTTGCATTTATCAGTTAGAGATAATTGACTAAATGGTGGAAATATGCTGCTGTAACGCCGATGAATTTGGTTAAATGTGAGTGGAGTTTATGGCTGTACGTTAGGTTAGTTCAGAGTTTCGGTCCAAACATTTATCATTTTAGCTTTAATGAGAAACGGACTTCTGCACGATTTTCTTCTGACTTCTGTGTGGCGCTTTTGAGCACAGGCATGCATTATTCACTAAAGCATCAGCTGCACAAGGCGGACACGACCCCCGCTATTACTGTTGTCGTTATGAAAGACCTCAGGTGCTCGTGCAATTTTAATTTTGCACTATTAGCTGTTTTTTATCATTAATGAACAATAAATGAGGACATCTCAGGTGTCGTGTTACCTAGTAGGTTCTTGTGTTGAAGAGAAAAGATTCATCCTAATTTGTCTTCTTTGATTACAGCGGTTCTGTCTGCAGACCAGACCTGTTCAGAAATGAGTCAAAGCTCACTGGTCGCGTGTATTCCCATGTATTAGGAGAAAAGCATAAAAAGGGCTGCAAATTTCAAACAAACGTACAAGGAAATGCACAAAATACATTGATTTCTCTATGAAAGTTTCATGCCGTCATCCAAAAGAAGCCAAAAACATTAATAAATGAACGAGTAGATTTTCTCTCCTCACATCAAAGAAGCTACTGGCATTCGTAACCACTTAAACTCGACTACACAGACAGCATTTCACTGATTGGGAACCATTTATTTACCACACAGAAAAGGTTTTAATATGTTTTTAATGATGAAATGTATCAGATCATATTAAACGTCATTCCAAAGTAAAAGCGCCGAACGGTTCCCCGTATTGCATCACAAACTCACCAGCTATTTATCTGACATTCGTAGATTCAAAACGGAACAATAATCCAGGTTTCTAATTGCTTTTTAAATTCTCTCATTACTTCACAAAATAATGTAATTTTCCATTCAGCTCACAAGCGATCCAGATGAAGCGTAGGGCATCGGTTTTGGAGAAGACAAAACAGAGAGCCCAACAAGTGATTGGGTATTCTGAGCTGCTCCTTCCACTCAGAATTAATACACCAGGGCAGGACTCTGGGGGGGGGGGCACACTCTGGTGTTCCAGCAAATTACATTTGTAAAAGTTTCAGTAGTGAGCTTTACAAGATGCAAGTCCTCACAGCTCAGTTTTTTTTTTCCTTCAGCAACTTTTAAATTGAGCGATGAGACCAGAGTCGCCCAAGCAAGAGACGGCTCGAATCAGACCAGCGGCTGGATGTTCTCACTGCCTCGCCAACCTCCTGAATCACAAGTGACAATTAGAGCAAAGATTTTTAGATCAAGTATTCTGCAAGTGGAAGATCTCTGCAGAATTCATTCGCAGAATGTCAATATGCAGCGAGAAGTATCTGACTTTACTTGAAGCACAGACACCGGGTCTTCTGCAGGCTAAAAAATGAAAAGGGAGGGCGCCAGGTGAGGTAATGAGCTGCCTGAAAATGTGATGCGATAAACATAAATAGTGGCATTTTTTTAGATGTCTGAAAAATCTTAAAGAAATAGTTTTATTTATTTGTTTTAATTGTTTACTGTGAGGTTCTGTAATGCTTCAATGAAACTCTTATAAACCACTGGACATGTAGATTTATATAAATCTAGTTTACATCTTCAGATTTTGGAGTTGACTCTAGCCAAGATGGCCTCCACACCTAATCAGCATTAGCCAGTAGATAACTGGCTACAACTCAATTTCACAGATGTTGAGCTAAAACGTGACGTCAGAGGAGCTGAAAGTCGACCTTTTAGCACTAATGGATCACATATGCAGAAGTCAACTATGTCTGTAAAATATCTCTTGAACCAGTGAGTTTGAAACGCTTTCATCAGAATTACATCAACTATTGATTGACTTTTGTAGTCAACCATATTCAAGATGGCTGCCATGGTGAGCTGATCTTAGAAAACACAAATGGTTACAGTTCTAGTCAGCTGTACAGATATTAAAGTAACACAGAGCAGTTTCCTTTACTCCACCCTACTGGTTGAAAGTGGAATTACAATGGCTGTTAACAACTGTGCTGCAGCCTGCTGTAGCTAGCACTAACAAAGAGCTAACACTAGGGCTGCACAGTACATCGTAAATGTATCGTCATCGCAATATCAGCATTCACAATAGGCATATCGCAAAGAACAGAAAAAAATGGTCAGCTCAAGTGTTTGCTATGCATAATGCATTTTGTCAATCAAACTGAAGCATGAAGTTTTTGACGAATCAAATAGAGCCCTTCACCCATTTAACCAATCAGGTGGGTTCCTATAGGTTAGATGCCCGTCCCCTAGGCGGACAGCACTTCATTTGGATAGCTAGCAAACACCTGAGTTAGCTATGAGAGCGTCGCAATGACCGACGGTAAGACGTGTGCGGAATATGTTAGTGAGAAAGAACTCCTGTTTAAAACAGCATGTCTCTTATTTTGAGATATTTTGGTTACAAGAGTCATTTGTTTGTTTATTTCAAGTCATATTAATCTCTGTTATCGCACATCGCAGGGTTTCATAATATCGTGCAGCCCTAGCTAACACTAACATGAGCCAACTAATACTAAAATAAACCACGAAGTAAAAAGATCCACACTGTTGGACAAAAAATATTACATACAAGTCCAGTAGCAACAAAGCCAGGTCACTATCAGTCCGTGATTTTGTAGCATCCTTTAGCTCCCTCAAGCTAGCGTAGGCCACTTCGATGTTTACTCTGGTTTTAGCTCTTTGCTTCACCTTCAAAGACATTACTCTTTTACTTCCAGGCTCCACCATGATGCCACTTCTTCTTTTTCTTCTTCTTGTGCTTTTTATTGATGATCAGCAAACTGAAAATGCTAACTGCTAGCGTTACAGCTAACAGCTGTAAAGCAGGTAAAGAGCTCCCTCTATAGGGCACCTACCCGCTCCACAAAACTATCTAATGCGGCTTTTGGTCAGCAGAGGTCTGCAGAGTGGTGTCAGATATGAAATTGGTCAACCCAACAATCACCGAGATCAATGTTAAAGCTCTATTGATCTAGATCTATTGTTACTTTAAGCAAAACCCGTGTGTCTTAGTAGTGAAGAGACATCTCTGATGCATACTCCAAGCACTACACATTGCACTAAACCTTTCCTGTTGAACTTAAGTCTTGGAGTCCATCTCCATTGCAGATGGTTGCCATGAAAACACAAAAATGGCTTCAGTTTTACAGATATTGAGCTAAGATTTTATGCGTTAATAGCTGAGAGACATTCACAACATGTACTCTGAGTGTTAGCAGTATGAGATCTTACCATAGTGCTTGAGGTTATTTTTAGGATTGTCATTTGTCAACATAAGTTTAAGACTCTGGTATGAAAAGCAGCAGGTGATATGGAGGAATATTTGAGACTGTGTTTTATATTTCTTTGGTTTATTTAATTTTTTTGTTTGTTTGCTTCCCTTCATACATCTCCCTCTATGTCTTCTTGAATTAATATACAAATTTTTCACTTTTTTGTCTGTCCTCCAGGATACCAGAGGGTCAGGCAGAAGTTGGGTCCCTGGCAGCTGGAAGACTTCGCTCCCTGGAGGACCAGCTTACCCGGGCCAAACAGAAGATCCACAGCTTCCAAAAACTCACCGGAGACGGTAAATACATCCACTTTTAGGGTTTACAGGAAAGCTTTGAAATAGCATAGCATGTAGCATATTGAAGGTATGTGCTCTGACTATTTAAGTATGGTATGAAACCATTCAGCTGCCTGCAGGGTGAATGTCAGCCCAGACTCGTGTTAAACCTGCTGTAGCCCAGCAGTGATGCTGGTGCACACAGCCACATCTACAATACGCAGGGTCATGTGTGTATTTGCTGTTCTAAGCAGTGGTCAGAGGGGCAGGAAAGCTGTCAGGTGAGTGGGGAAGTGTGTGAATGAAGTGGAAGTAGTGTGAATCCCCCACTGGCAATGTAAGGGAGTGAGAAGAGAGGAAAAAGACAAGGGAGAGAACAGAAAAGGACATGTGAGCGTGGAGGGCAGCACAGGGTCAGTCTTTCCATCTTGCCGCAGGGGGAAGAAAAAGCTAAAAATACCCTCCAGCTTTTTTCCCCCCAAGCGTTGGGTTAGAGAGGGGAGAGTACGAGATGGGAAGAAGGACTTCACCATTATCGTCACAGTCTCCTTCCGCTACAGGCTCTTCCCTTTTTTCTGTTCCTCTCCACAGAAACCAGAGCAGGGAACCGCGTTACCCATGTAGGCCGTTTCACATTTGTTTGTCTCGGAAGGGGTATAAAGTTCCTGCGTGTGAAAAAACATGAGAGAGGCCATGCACAAAAGCAGTGATCAAGTGTTTCTTAATGAGGTCAAAGTAACACCCAGGGACAGAGAATGAAAGAAGAAAAACTTTAATGGTTATGTTCCTAAGCCCCACTTTGTGCCAGGAGGTTATTTATGCTTACACAGTGCTAATGCTCAGACGCTCTTTTAGTCCTCCTGACATCAGTTCCTGCCTCGTTTCTTCCAGCCGTCTTCCTGTGAAGTGGCTTTTTAGATGCTGTTGCCTTAGATCATACCTGCCCCTGAAATGTTACACCTGCCATAGGTCTTTGTTGGAGGGTTCTTGTGTATTTTGAGACATTAACCCTCAGCCCCTCTTCTCCCTCTCCTTGCAGGCCCTGGGCCCACTCAGGAGGAGCTGCGGAGAAAGGTGGAGAATGGCGTTAAGGAGTTCTGGTACTTTGTGCGCAGCGAGGTGAAGAAATTGTCCAACGTTGAGCCCAGCGAGAGGCAGAAATATGCTGACGCACTCCTGCAGGACCTCGGACACCAGGAGAGGTGAGCAGCAAAGGCGACGAATGCTGTTTGGGTTCTGTCTTTGAGAGAAGCACCTTGTGGCCTGGAGCTGCTAGGGCTTAAAGGCCCATTTGTTTCCTGGGTGACAAAAGTTGCGTTTCCACTGTCGGAACTTCAGGGTAAATTTACAGGAACTTCCTGACATGCACGTGTCTCAACTTCAGCGAGCCGGCCGTTTTTAGGAACTTTCTGAGTACCTGATCAGGGATAGGTACTTGAAATGGTTGAAATGTTGTTTTTGATCAAGGACCCTCTTGAAAACGAGATGTTCCATCTCAAGAGGTTTTATCCTTGTAAAATATAAGTAAATAAATAAATAAATGGCCCAGTGGAGTAACTGAGCAGAACTTATGCTGATTGGTTGTAACTCAGTAGGAAATGACATCAGCAGACGCCGTTCAAAACAACTTGTACTAGTAAGTAAGTAAGTAAGTAAGTAAGTAAGTAAATTTTATTTGTATAGCACTTATCACAGAAAAAGAATCACAAAGTGCTTCACAAAGATCAACAAAATAAAAGATAAAGTCATCATAAAATGATCTTAAAACAAAACAACAGAATATCATAAAATCATTAAAAATCAGAAAACAGAAAGTCATAAAATTATAAAAATGATAAAACTAATGAAAGATGATTATGAATACAAGTTAGAAAAAAAAACAACGAATAAAACATAAAAGATTTAAGTTAAAGCAGTTTTAAACAAAAGGGTCTTCAGGTGCTTTCTAAAGGTGTCCAGACTGTCAGTAACACGTAAGGATAAAGGAAGTTCATTCCAAAGTCGGGGTGCAACAGCCTGGAAAGAGCGATCACATCGACTTTTATATCTGGTCTTTGGAACTTCTAGGAGGTTCTGGTTTGTGGACCTGAGGGCTCGGGTTGGAGCATAAGGCTTTACCAGTTCAGTACCATAAGGAGGAGCGTGGCCATGTAGAGCCCTGTGTGTTATAGTAAGGATCCTAAATTGAAAACAGTAGTAAACTTAGGAGTTGCTTGTGAAGCAGAAAATGGTAAAATGGTAAATGGTCTGTATTTGATATAGCACCTTCCAGAGTCCTAGAACACCCCAAGGCACTTTACAACACAATCACCCATTCATGCACCCATTCACAACCTGGTGGTGACGAGCTACATCATAGCTACAGCTGCACTGGGGCACTCTGACGTAAGCGAGGCTGCCATACACTGGCGCCACCGGTCCCTCCGACCACCACCAGCAGGCAATATGGGTTAAGTGTCTTGCCCAAGGACACAACGACAGCGACAGACTGAGCGGGGCACAAACCTGCGACCTTCTGATTGTGGGGCGGGTACTTAACTCCTCTGCCACCATCGCCCATTGCCCCCAGAATGTAAGCAAACAAAATTAAAGCACAGATTGCGCTGCTTTTAAATCGCCGTTAATAAACTCTCAACACCGGAAAACACGGCGGAATTCCCCCACAATAACGTAATTCACGGAGCTTGTGTTCTCAAAGAGCGCCGTAAAGAACTGAGCTTCTTCTGGTCAATGAACGCCACATTTTACATCACACAGCTGCTCTCGCACTCCGAACGGATTAACTTTTGCTGGACTTCGACAGAATAACACTTTTAATAATGTTACTGTGGATGCTTTTTGGCGCTGATCAGTGACATCACTCACTGCAGAGACGCGATATGCTGACGTCTGTGCAAAGTCCTGAAAAGGCTGAACTTGCATGGAGACAAAACAGCTGAGAGGACCCGGCCATCGAATCTCCCGGTCAGTTTCCCCCTCCTAGAATTGACCCTGAAGTTCCGACAATGGAAACACACCTAAAGAGCAAAGATCAAGGACACACCCTCCCCCCTCTTCTGAAATCAGCTGAATAAACTTTGCTAAGTGGTTCTATTGTACGCCTCTCAACAGGATCTATTGTTTTGCTTCGTTCCTGCCTAAATAGCTTTCCAAACATACATCCTCTCACCAAATACACGCAGTTATAAACAAAACCCATATTTTCACCTGTATTTACTTTTCATCTCCGTCTCTTTCCACTGATTAACTAGTATTTTCCTGAGACAAATGAGCCGGCTCAGATAAAAACAGAGCAATAAAATGAACAAATGCACAGCGTCCTCATTTAAATTCTGCTCAGGATGGGCATGGGAGAGAGGGACACCGTCTTTGTCCTTAATGTTTCCAAAGTAAAATTCTAATAAAGCATTTAACTTGTAGTTCTGAAGTTTCTACCTGGTCCTATGGTCTAAATGAACACTGCTCTGCAAAGTGCTTTTAGATTTATTGCTTAGGAAGTATCGTGACGAATCATAAAGAGGTGCCAGAACACAGTAGTTCAAAGTTCGACTTTTTTTACAATATCTGCAAATCTACAAAGGAATGTGCACAAGTTCTGCATCAGTATGAGTTATTATTACTCTAGTTTACTTCTCTATTTAAGCTAAATCTGAAAGTTAAATTTTACATTTATGATTCAAACTTAAAATTTAAATGCTAAAGTAAACAAGGTCCATCTGGTGAAATAGATTCTGTAACAACCAGGAAATCTGATTTACTCAGGTTTTATACAAAAACATCTGTTTTATTTATGACAACTGCTGAGAAAATCACCAGATGTCTTTAGCCTCTTTTATAAAACAATGCCGCCAATTTGCCGCAACGCCGAGGTGGCATCTGGGAGCCTAAGGTCGTTTATAAGAGCTCAGACCGGCGGTAATGTGGCGCAATTGTGTCCTTTTTATAAAAGATTACGTGATGGCGGCATAAAGGAGGTATTGGGGCGGTCTCTGCGCTTTCACGGACCTCCGTGTATCTTGGACATAACTTGCTTTTTATTGCGATCAAAGCCAAACTCGTTAAGTTTTTTTCACAAGCAGCTACAGGTGTCTGTCCTCCACAGTTTCTGTGAACTGTCAGATGATCTGAGCTGCAGCGCTAATGAAGAGAAGTTCCCGGCGCACCACATCGCTCCAGTTTATCATTTCAGCTGGTTCTGTTTACAAAACGAAACTTATGCCCGTGTTTACTTTCATTTTCTATATAGTTGCCAGCCGGAGCTCGGCATTAATTCATCACATGATCGTTGCGCCACGGCTTAATGTGCGTTTCTAAGACCGGCGAAGCCGCAATATTACTATCAAGCGTGGTGGCACGAAAGCCGCAAAATTCCCGCATCGCCTGCCGCCATGGCTCTAATCGATATAATTTTTCCCATGTCAATAAATATGGTAATAAAAAAATGAAAAGGTGTGAGTAGGTTGGCGATGTTCATGTCCCTTTAAGAATCTGCACCACCTCGAGTCACATGACAACGTGACTTAACAATACACGTGACAGCCCCATCTAGTGCACAACTTTTGTTTTTGCGCATACATGTAGTTATCGTCCATTTATCGTTATCGAGGTGAACTCCTCAATATACGTGATATTGATTTTAGTAGTGTTGTCAAAAGAACCGGGTCTTCGGTACTAACCCGGTACTACAAAAATGTAAACGTCACGGTTCCAAGATTTGTAGGTACCGGTAGTACCGAGGACCCGTCTAAAAACCGGATCCCTGATGCGCATGATTCGCGCATTCACTGGGCGCGTGCAGTCGCTTCTAAAGCAACACCGCAGAACGCAGAGTGACGGCCCCGCTGTCACGGAGACCAACAGGAGAGACGCTTCGCTCCAGCAGCACCTCCCGTTCTCATGCTTTCTTGTATTTTTAATTCCAAAACTTGACAGGATGTCCCACAGACCCCTGAATCCCTCTGTCAGCGCTTGTCATCAGGAACGTCCTGACACGACGCTCACCTCCGCTGATCAGTGACGTAGGAGGCGGAGTTAATGCGACATGACCGTTCAGACCATAGATATCATATAAACACTAGATGCCTTACCCGCGCTGTTCGTCGATTGGACGAACGTCCCTACGCAGCGGCCATCTTACCTCGGACAGCTGCCCCCTTTCATAACATTGGTGTCAATGGTGAATGTACTATTTAAATAACTCTAACTTGCTCAATTTTCAACCGAATTTCAAACGGTTTGGTTTGTTATAAACGCCAGAGATGTGGCTGTAAAATATGACGGATTTGGTCCGTTAATTAAAAAATGTTAAAGTATGTCCTATCAAGCCTATGTGCTATAAGGTTTGTAATAATGCAACCGGCTTGTAAATCCGTTCATTTTTAATCGAGTTAAGTGTGTTTTTGTTTAAGTTGTTCACTCACCTTCCATCTGCTACCATTGAGAACGGAACGTAAGCTGTCCGAGGTAAGATGGCCGCCGTGTAGGGACGCTGTCGACTCCCAGTTAAGGCATCTAGTGTTTGTATGATATCTATGGTTCAGACTAGTCGCTTTCAAAAACTTTGCATATGTGTCAGAATCAGTACTACATGGAGTGTGGTGTGAATACACCATCGTCTTTATTAACTATTTAACTCTCCTATACGTTTAATTAGGGTAACAAACAAACAGGATGACATAAAGGCGTTGACTGCTCACAGACCTGAGTTTTTCTTTTTTAATGATTGTAATGTGTATCCAAAAGATGAACAACCATGTATGGCTCAGTCAGTGTTTATGTCCTGAAAATCAGTTTGTCAAAAAAGCTGTTCTAACTAGAGGTTCTTGTCTGGATAACTAGCAGGTTTACAAAAATATATGAACAAAAACACATTTTGATTAAATAAAAGTGCATTAAAAACATGTTATGATAGTAGTACAATAGTAATTCAGTTCATTTTTCTAATATACAGCACTGATTCACAAAAGATGTCATCTCAAAGCACTTTACAGGAAAATTAATGTTTTTATTGGTAAATTTAGTCTAAATTAAATTTTTGTTTGGTACCGAAATTGGTACCGAGAACCGTGGATTTTCACTGGTACCGGTACCGAATACTGAAATTCTGGTACCGTGACAACACTAGATTTTAGACCATATTGCTCAGCCGTAGTGCGTGGCTTGTACCTTTACATCTTTACTCTTAGTTCATTAAAGTTAACTGGAACTCTTAAGCGGAATGGAGGTGTTTACAGTTACTTGAAAATTAAAAGCTTTCCCAACATAGTTGGCCACCCAATGACTCAAGTGGGCCTAACCCTGCTTACTAACTTTGTTTGGGTTTGGAAAGACGTCATGTCTTTGTTCATCCTTTTGCTCGCCAGACTTTTTTATAATGGGGCTGAAATCCAAAGCCAAAACATTGTGTTTACCGTTGTACTGGGACGGCATCAGTTCAGAGAAAAGCCATTCATCTACAACCTTAAGATGTGCCGTTAGAGCCAGTCAAGCCCTTGGGATGCCCACAAGCTCCACATAATAATCGCATATAATTAACATTAAAACATTATTTGTGTAGCGTCTTTCTCAAAGTTACAAAATGCTTTAAAAGAAAAGATGAAACAAGTTAGACGTTCGCTATCAGAATAAATGCCAAAAAATATCAGACATTGCCAAAGGCTTCCACGAAGAGGAAAGTTTTAAGTTTCGTTTTGAAAGCAAATAAAGATTTGATGTGTCCTAGTTCTGCAGGCGGCGATTTCTATGAAAATGGGTCTCTAATGGAGAAGGCTCGGTCTCCCATTGTCACAGACTGTGACCTGAGAACAGTTATCAGGTCACTGTCTATGGATCTCAGTGGTTAAGGGTGTGCATTCCATGTCAATAGGTTTGTGATGTATTTAAGGGTAAGGCCATTTAAAGCTTTAAAGGTGGGAAGAATGATTTTTAAATCAATACAGGATCTAACAGGGAGAAAGTGTTGGGAGGGATGTCTGGATGTAGTGTTTTGAACTAACTGGATATGAAAAAGGAGGCTTTGATTGAAAGCTGCATAAAGTGGATTAAAAGGGTCACGGCAGGTGTAGACAAAAGTCTTCAAAACTTTTTCTAAACATCATTTGAAAGAAATAGGCAGATTTATGACTTGAGCAATAAAAATGGGGGTGAGAATCCATTTTGAATTTTTAGACCTATGCTCAGTTCATGGATGTTTGCGAATGCGAGCTCGTATCAGCCTGGGTGATGTTATTTAACTGGCTGCCAAAATTAAAACCAATAGGGCCAGAATAATTTTGGGACCAAAGTAAATAATTTCTAAATGATCAATTTTAACAACTAACAGCACACATAGGTGGGCTCTATATGGGCAAGCCATATGGGTCTCAACAGGGTTTGTCTGTGGTTTCCACGGTGGCCCCATTAGGGTTTGCCCAGAAAGACTTTTGCCCACATTTTAACGGGCCCTACATTTGTTTTCAGAGAGTTTGACCCAAACACCAGCAAACCCCTGTGGGGCCACCATGGAAACTGCGGAAAAACACTTTTGGGACCTATACGGCTTGCCCATATAGATCCCATATGGGGCCCACCTATGTGTGCTGGCTTTTGTTATTTTGCCATTTTGAATTTGATGTCAGAAAGACTAGCTGTAACACTAGCCTGAGATTGGTAGGTTTTATAGATGTGTGCATATACATTTAATTGTGATAGATTTGAATCAGGTGGGTTAGAGGAAGCATGAATAAATTGAAGGGGGGCAAAGATTGATCCCTGAGGTACACCACCATAAAGCCAGTGAGGATGTACAGGTAGTAAGAGGTATGGAAAATAGTCTTTTTGAGAGGTATGAGCTTTTTTAATTCATAGCAGAGTCTTTGAAGAAACTTTTGGGCAATTTCAAAGTCTTATCTATTGTAGTTACTTCCTTGGCAGTCTCTTTTAGAAGAAATAGTGTTTACCTCCAAACCAGCAAAATGCATTCCTGCCAGAACAACCATGGGATTTGTAATTAATGGCTGCGCAAAGTTTTATAAAATTACATTCATGCAAATTGCTGCGTTGATTAGGAGATTGGAGCTGTTTCAAGATGGTTTGGAGTTCCAAGCTAACGAGCCTAAAACCATGTGTCAGAAACAGGTGGTAGCCATCTTTACCATGTCAAATCTACAAATGTTAAAGCATTTAATGGGATAAATGTCTTATAAACCTTTACAGTTGCATCTATAAAACGTCACAAGTTGCTATGAAACACTGGAGTAATACACGTTGGTTTTGCCTAACCCTAACCCTCAAACTAGCCATTACCTCATAAGATGTAGAAGCTCTTAACCACCTTAAATGAGTCTGATGCTCATCGTTGATAACTTTAAGACAAATGCAACTAAACCCAGGTCTAAAGCATGCCGCACACTAGAGCCAATAGCTGAGCTACCGGTCATTCGAGGCCGTTTGCTCAGCAGATTACTTAAGTGCGTGTCGCGGACTTCCGTGTATCTTGGAAATAACTTGCTTTTTATTGCGATCGAAGCTGCGCAGGTGTGTCCTCCACCATCCCTGTGAGCTGTCAGATGATCTGAGCTGCAGATCTAACGGAGAAAAGCTCCCGGAGCACCACAACGCTCCAGTTTCTCAGCTGGTCCTGTTTACAAAAGTGAAACTTAAGCGCGTGTTTACTTTCATTTTCATTACACGTTGCGGTAATATTGCACTGATTTGCCGGCATGGTGTGTCTTATAAAAAGGGCTTAAAGTCTCCGTTTTGTTTATTTTTCCGTCATGCAAACAGGAGGCTGCCACCTTGGAATCACGTGAGGGGAGAACGCGCTGTGATTGGTCACTTGGAAGATTTCAGCTCAGCCGGCTGCTCACGTAGTGCGCACATGGCGAGTTTCTGCCCCCCATGGGGCAGAAAGTATCAAACCGATTTGATTTTCACCTCAGCGTCTCGTGAGGCAGAAAACTCAGTGAAAATTAGGCGCACACAGCGAGTAATTTGCTGAGCAAACGGCCTCGAATGACCGGTAGCTCAGCTATTGGCTCTCGTGTGCGGCAGGCTTAAGAGAACTAACATTCACACACAAACAGCTACATCTCAAACCAATAGACTACATAAGCAGGATGTTAGCGTAGCCCAACCATGTCCTACAGCCAAGTCCCACTGGGCTTGTTTGTTTATCCCTTCTCGTTACATTCTTCAGCCCGGCAGGTGTGCGTTTCCTCACCACCCAGGGTTTGTGATGGCTCCTCTGTGAGGAAAAATTTAGATCCATTCACACACGCTATGGTTCCTACTTCAAGCTGTGACAGTGAGTGATGATACTGTCCAAGTTCACTTCCAACAGCACTATTCACCACGCCACGCTGCAGAAATGAGACGTAGTACGTTCGTCTCCTTTGTGTGTGTCTTTGCATGGGCTACTGAACCCATGTATAAGAGCTCTCAGTCACACGGGATGTGACTGATTTGGGTCGAGAAGTGAGTAATAAATTAAGCTTGCATAAGCGTGTGTGTGTGTGAGTGTGTTGTGCATCTGCCCTTAGCTGTATATATCAGAACTTGTGGGCATGTCTGTGAGTGGATGGTCACGATGTTAGGCAGCGTGTGACAGGCGCACAGATTTGCTGTCAGCGGCAGACTTAATCCCAACAACAGCTTAACGAGCAGGAAGAAGCAGTTGTTGTCAGTCAACATCGCAAATGCGTTAATTTTTCTGCAGATGTCTGAACGAACGTTGGGACTCAAAATCCAGGTTTTTGTAGCATGAAACAGATTCTTCAAATTCTCCATGTTTGTTGACAGATTTCGCTCAGGAAACACCATCCTGAGTGTTTATTGTGCGTGAAAATGCATTATCTCATGTTGCTTGCTTTAACATTCTTGTCACATTCTTTAATCGGCACCTCGTGGTAAATCCAGCAGCATTGTGGACTTCCTGTTTTCAACACTCTAGCTCTGTGCAGACGAGGTATTTCCCCACGCAGTAGGCACAGGTCCCCCTGCCTCTGCTGTTCTCAGTATCAGAGAGCAGCAAGCAGCAGAACGGATGAGTAAGCTGCTCGCACAGACGCAGCGTTGTTCCCGTTTACCCAGACAGAGTATGAAGTCATTGCAACTTTCTGTCAGAGTGATTATTCTGCATATAAATACGACCAAAACAAAGGCTTCACTGTTTTTTATGGAGTTCATGACTATTAAAACAATATTTGTACGTTTTTTTATGAACAGAGGAATTAACAGCTGTAAAAGAGTGAGTTTCTGTCATAAGGTTGGGTATTTTTGGGGTATTTTGGTTCATGCGAAAGCTTTTTGTCATGTGTTTAGATCCATAGAAGTCAGTTTACGTCTCTTTTCCAGCCCTCTGCTGGTAAATCCTTTGTTTTGTCATATTTAGATTTCTATAAGCAGTGTTTGCGAAAACGTTTAAGCCACGCCTGCCAAACTGGCAGACGTGAGAGCGTCTCACGCAGGACATTTTTGAACCACGTAAGACAATGCGGCTCATACAGCTGCAGCGGAGCTGCTTAAAAACACGGTGCGCCGCGCACCGTGCGCAGCCAGATCAATTAAAACACTCAGAAGAAGCTCCAGCAGCTGCTGCAGAAACCAGAGACGATCTCTGCGGAGTATTGAAAAAAAATGTCTGTGTCACAGAATCAACAGTCTGCAATTTGTGGTTTTCAGGAAGTTTATTTTATTTTGGCACGTTCAGAGAAGACGCACGGCGTCGGTCATAATGTCCGACGATTTAAAGTTTTTCGTCGGACAATATTAAATCACGTCGGTAATGTCCGACGTGGTTTTGCAAACTCTGCTGTAAGACACAGCCAGAGAGCTACCTTTGAGCTGTTGGGATCAAAACATATTGATGATTTCAGATAAATGCAAGATGGAATTCACCTGGCTGCTTTTCTTGTAGCTTTGATATATTTTTTAGGGGTGGAATTTAACGCATTAATTACATTTAATTATTTATAATAAAATAACGCGTTAAAATGTACCCCTTTGAGTCCGAGCGCCCTCCAATTGTGGGCTGGAAAAGTTAAGCATCACTATTTATGCCCTATATATCAATAAATATCATCTAGCTCTAACAAAACAGAAGAGCCTGGGCTACAAGACCTTATAAACCTTTTTAACATGCTCCAAACAACTAAAACTACAATTAAATGAATCATGACAAATCGCTCTTCATGAAGAAAAGAAGAAATCAACTTTTTTACCGTTATGTTTTCTAGTTACCATCCCCCTGCATGGATAAGCGGGTATAGAAATGGATGGATGAATGTTTTCTAGTTGGTAGAAAGCAGGCAGTAACTTTATCCTTATGAACTTTATTACAGCAGGAGGGACAAGCATACACGCAGCATTCATCTTGTAACCCTCAGCAGAACTTCCCCTGAACTCTACACTACACCTCTATATGTATTAGCAGTGCTCTGCTGCCACCTAGTGTTCAGTTCAAAACATCATTTACAATGTTCCATGTCCATTTACACTTCATCAATAACACATATACTAATACAGGGTTTCCGCGCGGCAGTAAAAGGTAGTAAAAGGTAGTAAATGAAATGTGCTCAAATTAAGGGCCTTAAAAGGTAGTAAATTACTGCATTTGGTAGTAAAAGATTTCTGACTTGGTAGTAAATTTCTGTCACAGAATTAAAATATTTTAACTTTTCCAATTCGTTTAACTAAAATTGATTTTTATCGTGCTGACAGGACAGCAGAACCCTGACATGTTGGGGTGATGATGATGATGCGCTTATTCAGCAAGGCAGGGTTTTGCGGTTTGACAAGTTTCACTATTAACTACGGGGGGTAATATACCAGAGAATTTTAACATGCACCAAACACCACAAACTGTAGAATAAATAAATAAGTCCGTCAGAATCGGTGACGCGCGACCCGCACGAGCGCATCTCGTCTGGAGGTCACCTGTGTAGACCTCAGGTGAAGGGCTCTTCCCCACTCTTACGATCCGAGCCCGAACCAAGTCAGCCCGACTGCTCGGGTCGGATTTGGGTCGATTAATAATTTGAGCGCGTTGAGTCGCGTTGGACAGCGGGAGGGAGAGAGAGAGAGAGAGACTGGCGGCCGCACAATACGAGGAGATGAGGACGCGCCTCAAACCAAACACAGTGGAATCATCGTTATTCCTCCGTGGTGGTAAAGAAGCGCTAAAATGTCTCTGTAATGATGTCGGGCGAACCTAAACTCCGTCGGGTCATTTCGGTTTCAGTCTCGGGCTTTTGGAGACTCTGCGCTGCGCGGAGGGGGTGGGGGGTGACGGCTCGGAGGAGAGGAGAGCGCTCAAAAAGAGAACAGTCAGTTGAAATAATAACAATGTTGTTCTGATGTGTCCGCCTATAAGTTCTTGCATATTGTTTCATGAACCAGGATGACTTCAAATGATGTTAAATTCAACTTAAAGAAAACTGGGAGAAAGCTTTAGTTTACCATTTGAGTTAAATGGTTGTTTGTTTTATCTGCTCCTCAGAGACACAATGGACATGAGGAGATGATAAAAGTCAAAATGTCCCCAAAGACAGGAGGTGGGAGGGTTAGTTAGCTGGTTAGTCAAGGAGATCCACCAGCCAGGTAGCTGTCGCTTAATCCTAATTCAGCCCACAGCCTCCTGCTGGTGTTATTATTATTATTATTATTATTATTATTATTATTATTATTATTATTATTATTATCAAATACAAAACAAACATCCAACATTTTTATTAGAAGTTTAGGATTCTTTATGGTTTTAGTATCTTCAGCAGCAGCAGAGCTTGGTTCATTCTCCATCACATTTCTGAATGAGACCATTGGGTTCTAACAAAATAAACCAGACCAAACCTGTCATTTCATGTTGATATTGATCTGATTTCATTGATAACTGGTTTAGTTTTTAAAGCTCAACTTGTTGAAGTTGTTCATTTATAAACAATCATTTAAATCTAATAAAACAACCTGTTTAAAATCCCTAGAATGCAGGAAGTGACATCTACTTCACTAAAATGTTTCTGTGGGGCCTCCAGACCAACCCCCATCACCCTAGATCCTCTCTGTCTGTCTCCTTCCTCAGAGCTGAGGACAAAGCTGGGACATGTGGTTAAACACGTCTCAGCCTTGTCCTCGTCTCAGGAGGAGCAGCAACTTGTTAGCAGAAGGTAAACAAAGGCTCTGCTACTCTGTGTTAAAATAAGAATCCCAACTTGATATAGAATCAGGTGTGTCTGAGCAGGGACACGTAGAAAACATGCAGCCACTGTGGCCTTCAAGCACCAGGTCTGACCCCCCTGAGGTTGGTCTTATTTCTTCTAATGCTCAGTGTGTAGCATGTAACTCTGCTTGATTATTTTATTCCATAAAGTTCACCAGGTTGATGCTTTTAAATCTAAAATGCCCCAAAATACTTTCATTTGCAGAAGATTTACTTGTTGGGGAGTGTGTGTGTGTGTGTGTGTGTGTGGGGGNTATGGCTCAGTCAGTGTTTATGTCCTGAAAATCAGTTTGTCAAAAAAGCTGTTCTAACTAGAGGTTCTTGTCTGGATAACTAGCAGGTTTACAAAAATATATGAACAAAAACACATTTTGATTAAATAAAAGTGCATTAAAAACATGTTATGATAGTAGTACAATAGTAATTCAGTTCATTTTTCTAATATACAGCACTGATTCACAAAAGATGTCATCTCAAAGCACTTTACAGGAAAATTAATGTTTTTATTGGTAAATTTAGTCTAAATTAAATTTTTGTTTGGTACCGAAATTGGTACCGAGAACCGTGGATTTTCACTGGTACCGGTACCGAATACTGAAATTCTGGTACCGTGACAACACTAGATTTTAGACCATATTGCTCAGCCGTAGTGCGTGGCTTGTACCTTTACATCTTTACTCTTAGTTCATTAAAGTTAACTGGAACTCTTAAGCGGAATGGAGGTGTTTACAGTTACTTGAAAATTAAAAGCTTTCCCAACATAGTTGGCCACCCAATGACTCAAGTGGGCCTAACCCTGCTTACTAACTTTGTTTGGGTTTGGAAAGACGTCATGTCTTTGTTCATCCTTTTGCTCGCCAGACTTTTTTATAATGGGGCTGAAATCCAAAGCCAAAACATTGTGTTTACCGTTGTACTGGGACGGCATCAGTTCAGAGAAAAGCCATTCATCTACAACCTTAAGATGTGCCGTTAGAGCCAGTCAAGCCCTTGGGATGCCCACAAGCTCCACATAATAATCGCATATAATTAACATTAAAACATTATTTGTGTAGCGTCTTTCTCAAAGTTACAAAATGCTTTAAAAGAAAAGATGAAACAAGTTAGACGTTCGCTATCAGAATAAATGCCAAAAAATATCAGACATTGCCAAAGGCTTCCACGAAGAGGAAAGTTTTAAGTTTCGTTTTGAAAGCAAATAAAGATTTGATGTGTCCTAGTTCTGCAGGCGGCGATTTCTATGAAAATGGGTCTCTAATGGAGAAGGCTCGGTCTCCCATTGTCACAGACTGTGACCTGAGAACAGTTATCAGGTCACTGTCTATGGATCTCAGTGGTTAAGGGTGTGCATTCCATGTCAATAGGTTTGTGATGTATTTAAGGGTAAGGCCATTTAAAGCTTTAAAGGTGGGAAGAATGATTTTTAAATCAATACAGGATCTAACAGGGAGAAAGTGTTGGGAGGGATGTCTGGATGTAGTGTTTTGAACTAACTGGATATGAAAAAGGAGGCTTTGATTGAAAGCTGCATAAAGTGGATTAAAAGGGTCACGGCAGGTGTAGACAAAAGTCTTCAAAACTTTTTCTAAACATCATTTGAAAGAAATAGGCAGATTTATGACTTGAGCAATAAAAATGGGGGTGAGAATCCATTTTGAATTTTTAGACCTATGCTCAGTTCATGGATGTTTGCGAATGCGAGCTCGTATCAGCCTGGGTGATGTTATTTAACTGGCTGCCAAAATTAAAACCAATAGGGCCAGAATAATTTTGGGACCAAAGTAAATAATTTCTAAATGATCAATTTTAACAACTAACAGCACACATAGGTGGGCTCTATATGGGCAAGCCATATGGGTCTCAACAGGGTTTGTCTGTGGTTTCCACGGTGGCCCCATTAGGGTTTGCCCAGAAAGACTTTTGCCCACATTTTAACGGGCCCTACATTTGTTTTCAGAGAGTTTGACCCAAACACCAGCAAACCCCTGTGGGGCCACCATGGAAACTGCGGAAAAACACTTTTGGGACCTATACGGCTTGCCCATATAGATCCCATATGGGGCCCACCTATGTGTGCTGGCTTTTGTTATTTTGCCATTTTGAATTTGATGTCAGAAAGACTAGCTGTAACACTAGCCTGAGATTGGTAGGTTTTATAGATGTGTGCATATACATTTAATTGTGATAGATTTGAATCAGGTGGGTTAGAGGAAGCATGAATAAATTGAAGGGGGGCAAAGATTGATCCCTGAGGTACACCACCATAAAGCCAGTGAGGATGTACAGGTAGTAAGAGGTATGGAAAATAGTCTTTTTGAGAGGTATGAGCTTTTTTAATTCATAGCAGAGTCTTTGAAGAAACTTTTGGGCAATTTCAAAGTCTTATCTATTGTAGTTACTTCCTTGGCAGTCTCTTTTAGAAGAAATAGTGTTTACCTCCAAACCAGCAAAATGCATTCCTGCCAGAACAACCATGGGATTTGTAATTAATGGCTGCGCAAAGTTTTATAAAATTACATTCATGCAAATTGCTGCGTTGATTAGGAGATTGGAGCTGTTTCAAGATGGTTTGGAGTTCCAAGCTAACGAGCCTAAAACCATGTGTCAGAAACAGGTGGTAGCCATCTTTACCATGTCAAATCTACAAATGTTAAAGCATTTAATGGGATAAATGTCTTATAAACCTTTACAGTTGCATCTATAAAACGTCACAAGTTGCTATGAAACACTGGAGTAATACACGTTGGTTTTGCCTAACCCTAACCCTCAAACTAGCCATTACCTCATAAGATGTAGAAGCTCTTAACCACCTTAAATGAGTCTGATGCTCATCGTTGATAACTTTAAGACAAATGCAACTAAACCCAGGTCTAAAGCATGCCGCACACTAGAGCCAATAGCTGAGCTACCGGTCATTCGAGGCCGTTTGCTCAGCAGATTACTTAAGTGCGTGTCGCGGACTTCCGTGTATCTTGGAAATAACTTGCTTTTTATTGCGATCGAAGCTGCGCAGGTGTGTCCTCCACCATCCCTGTGAGCTGTCAGATGATCTGAGCTGCAGATCTAACGGAGAAAAGCTCCCGGAGCACCACAACGCTCCAGTTTCTCAGCTGGTCNATTCCCAATAGTTATATCTGCAGTATTTTACATCTATTTCCATTAAAACAGTGAAATACCGTTAAGACTAAATTTACTCACACTGACATGAAAATTACAGTACTACACTGCAAACATATGTTAGAGATAGTTTACTGTTGATTTTACAGTAAAACACCATGGGAATTACAGCAAAGGCTGAAGTGTGCAGTATTTTACATCTGTTTCCATTAAAATGGTGACATACCGTAAAAACTATGTGATGCCATTGAATTTACTCACACTGACATGAAAATTACAGTACTATACTGCAAACATGTTTAATGGTATTTTACTGTTGATTTTACAGTAATACACCATAGGAATTACAACAAGGGCTAACAGTGCATCAGCCAGGTATCATTAAACCCTTATTCAGCCCACAGCCTCCTGCTGGTGTTATTATTATTATTATTATTATCAAATACAAAACAAACATCCAACATTTTTATTAGAAGTTTAGGATTCTTTATGGTTTTAGTATCTTCAGCAGCAGCAGAGCTTGGTTCATTCTCCATCACATTTCTGAATGAGACCATTGGGTTCTAACAAAATAAACCAGACCAAACCTGTCATTTCATGTTGATATTGATCTGATTTCATTGATAACTGGTTTAGTTTTTAAAGCTCAACTTGTTGAAGTTGTTCATTTATAAACAATCATTTAAATCTAATAAAACAACCTGTTTAAAATCCCTAGAATGCAGGAAGTGACATCTACTTCACTAAAATGTTTCTGTGGGGCCTCCAGACCAACCCCCATCACCCTAGATCCTCTCTGTCTGTCTCCTTCCTCAGAGCTGAGGACAAAGCTGGGACATGTGGTTAAACACGTCTCAGCCTTGTCCTCGTCTCAGGAGGAGCAGCAACTTGTTAGCAGAAGGTAAACAAAGGCTCTGCTACTCTGTGTTAAAATAAGAATCCCAACTTGATATAGAATCAGGTGTGTCTGAGCAGGGACACGTAGAAAACATGCAGCCACTGTGGCCTTCAAGCACCAGGTCTGACCCCCCTGAGGTTGGTCTTATTTCTTCTAATGCTCAGTGTGTAGCATGTAACTCTGCTTGATTATTTTATTCCATAAAGTTCACCAGGTTGATGCTTTTAAATCTAAAATGCCCCAAAATACTTTCATTTGCAGAAGATTTACTTGTTGGGGAGTGTGTGTGTGTGTGTGTGTGTGTGGGGGGGGGGGGGGGGGGG